>PVHX01012158.1:0-60612 GCA_004024805.1 Geosciurus inauris | reverse complement strand
AAAAAAAAAAAAAAAGAGCTGGGCTTGGCAGCACCTGCCTGTTAATTCCAAGAACTCAGGAGGATTCCAAGTTCAGGGCTAGCCTCAACAACTTAGTGAGACCTTATTCTCAAAATAAAAAATAAAAAAGTTTTGGGATGTAGCTCAGTGGTAAAGTGCCCCTGAGTCCAATACTCAATACTAAATAAACATAATTAAATGTTTTGTAGAAATGAAAGAATAAGACTAAAATATTAATAGATAGTTTAGGCAAAAGTAAAAAAGATTAATGAACTTGTAGAGTTGGAGAAATTAATGAGAAAGCAAAAGAAAGATAAGTTTAAAGTATAAAAAATACTTCAAAAGGGGATCAAAAGGAATGCTCCGAATTGTCTTGATCAGAATGCCACAGATACAGCAAAAACAATGAAAGAGAAACAAGACATGAAGAGAAAAATGGCAGAAAAAAAATTATAGGATTCATGAATTGTGTCAAAAATGCCCATTTGGGGACTTATTTTGCTTCAAAAACTTATTTCTTGGAACACCATTCATAGAATTTTCAAGTACACAAGATATAAACTTGCTACTATTAGTAGGAGACAGGGTCCCAAATACACATAAAATGGCAACAGCTATAAACAGGACTATAACCAGGACTGATTTTTGAACCTTTTATTTTTGGCACTAGGAATTGAACCCAGGGTTACTCTACCACTAGTTACAACCCCAGATCTTTTTACTTTTTAAATTTTGAGACAAGGTCTCACTAAGTTGCTCAGATTGGCCTCTAACCTGTGATCCTCCTGCCTCAGCCTCCTTAGTCACTGGGATTACAGGAATGCATCACCACATCTGGCTTGTGATCATTTTTGTCCAAGATGCCCCTTCTGACCTCGGTGTTGGATTCCAGGTACTAGTTTTTATTTTCAACTTCCCTAACTAGATTCCTTCAAACAGTAACATTTCCATGTTGATTGTTAAAATTAATTCTAGGAGAATGAAATAATTTTTTTCCATTAAGAAGTTTCTTGACTAATTTTCCTCAGGATTCATGAAAATATATATTTCCCAAGAAATGGTAGGAAGGAATTCTTTGTTGGTTTTTTGGTACTGGGGACTGAACCCATGGATGCTTTACCACTAAGCCATAACCCCAGCATTGTTGTTATTACTATTATTTTGAGACATGGTCTTGCTAAGTTGCTAAGGCTGGCCTTGAACTTGTGATGCTCCTGCCTCAGCATCCTGAGTTGTTGGGATTACAGGTACCACTAAGCCCAGCCTAGGAAGGAATTCTTACATGAAAACACTACTTGGGCTTTTATTAAATTATTAAAGATCCAGAAGTTCCCTACCTTTGTGTATGAAAAGACAAACTGTTGGCTGTCATTGATGGCAACCGTGAGATACTATTAATTGTGAAGTGCTTCAGAAATGGTAAAATGTAAAAGAAACCTGCAGCTTATAACAATATAAAATATGGTATATCAATTAACACCATACTTTGGGGGCATCACTATTTGCTCAGTAAAGCTAACTATTTTTGGAGGGCTGGGGTTGTGGCTCATTGGCAGAGCGCTTGCCTAGCATGTGTGAAGCACTAGGTTCGATTCTCAGCACCACATATAAATAAATAAAGGTTCATCAACATCTAAAAATAAAAAAATTTAAAAAGCTAACTATTTTGGGGGCAGGAGGTACTGGAAATTGGACTCCGGGGTGCTACCACTGAGGTACATTCCCAGTCCCTTTCATGTTTGATTTTGAGATAGGGTCTAAACTGCTAAGGACCTTGCTAAATAGAAAAGCTAGCTTCAAAAACACGATCCTCCTATCTTGGTCTCCCAAGTAACTGGGATTACAGGCATGTGCCACCATGACCAGCTAAAGCTAACTTCTGATTTGTAATTTCCTTAATCAGATTTCAGATACTTGGGGAATATATTAACCACTTGGTGCAGGCACACAATCTTTATTGTCTTCACTAATTTACCAACCTTTCTTTTTTATGGTACCGGGGATTGAACTCAGGGGTACTTGACCACTGTGCCACATCCCCAGCCCTATTTTGTGTTTTATGTAGAAATAGGGTCTCACTGAGTTGCTTAGCGCCTCGCCCTTGCTGAGGCTGGCTTTGAACTCACAATTCTCCCGTCTCAGCCTCCCAAAGTGCTTGGATTATAGGTGTGCGCCCCTGCGCCCAGCTCAACCTTTCTTCTTTCTAAAAGAACTTCAATATTGTCCAGATATCGTCCCTCTTCCACTGGTCATATGGAAAAGTTAAGGAGGTAGAGGAAATGATGGGACTTTGATTAATGATATACAAGAAGTTAGTTAAGTTGTTGATGTCCTCTAAGAAAAGTTTTCCTTGTTGATAAATAGAGATATACAGAATGAATAATTCTCCCCTACTCCCAGGATATTATTCTGACTTCCATATAAAGTTTGCAACTGCAGCAATCATGTTGCCAACCTGAGGGGAGCTAAGCCAACTTAGTGAGAATGGCAAAGCTAAAAATAGAAAACACATCCCATGAATTCTTTTTTTTTTTTTTTTTTTTTTTTTTAAAATGTGGTGTTGAGGATTGAACCCAGGGCCTCACACGTGCTAGGCAAGTGCGCTACTACTGGGCCACAACCCCAGCCGCCCCCACGAATCATGATGACACTGAGCAGCTAACCTGACCCCACCACAGTTATGCAAGACTTCTTGTTGGGAGAGCTCTTTTTGAATCAAGAGTGTTAGCTTTCATTATTGTTTAAGTTGAATGCTTGACTTTTTGGTAACTTTTGTTTAAAGTTTTTTTTGTTTTGTTTTGTTTTTTGGTACTGGAGATTGAACTCAGGGGCACTGGACCCGAGCCACATCCCCACCCCTCTTTTGTGTTTTATGTAGAGACAGGATCTCACTGAGTTGCTTAGTACCTCGCTGTTGCTGAGGCTGGCTTTGAACTCGCCATTCTCTTGTCTCAGCCTCCCTAAGTGCTGGGATTACAGACTTGCACCACCACGCCCGGCTTGTTTAAAGTATTTTAATAAATTATCCTAAAAGTTATCCTACCAACAGTCAAACCAGCATATTTTGTGTGACTCATTTCTCTTAGCTAGGCTGCTAGCAATGTTTTTTATTTGGTATACCAAGGCCTTTACCCTGGGATGGGTGTTTTGAGCACCCCTGACTTAAATGAAAGCTCTGTGTGCTACTACAGCAGGAATTTACAGTCTCAAGTTTTACATAGAACAGGAAAGAAACTAGCCTACTTACAGAAGTTCTGTAGGTTGCTAATTGAGGATGTGGGGTGGGGGCAAGACTCTTCAGCATTAGGCCATTATATAGAAGACTAATACAGAGTTGTCCCATATGGTCCAGACAAAGGCCTGTTTATGGTGGTCATGACTAAGAAAAAATGTTACATTTTGGGTTGGGATTGTGGCTCAGTGGTAGAATGCTTGCCTCGCATGTGTGGGGCACTAGATTCAATCCTTAGCACTACATAACAAATAAATAAAATAAAGATATTGTGTCCATCTGCAACTAAAAACATATTAAAAAAAGAAAAAGAAAAAGTGTTACATTTTACTGACACCTGAAAGACTATTTTAGTAGTAAAAAATTCCTAGCCAGTAAAAAACACAATGCCTTAAAGTTTCTTCAGATAGCGTTCTTTTCAAGAAAGAGAATAACCCACAGTCATATGGAACAGAACATTTTCTCTTATGTACTTGGCACAAATAAAGAGCTTGTTTTTTTCCTAAACATGGAAGACAATCCCACTCAACTGTCTACCAAGACTTTAGGTGTGAAAAATAAAGGTTTCCTGAGAACTGGCTCCTGCTGATGACAGAATATCTACAGCAGTGAGCAAGGCCCTATTCTCCACAAGCAAAGCAGATTTCAAGAGGCATAGAGCTATTTTTGTCTACTGTATACCCCTCTTCCAGCCTCATCAGTTAGTTGTCTTCTCATTGTCTACCCTGGGACTCTAGTGGTAAATAAGCTATTTAGATATCAATGAACTTCAAGGGTGTATACTTCTGTATCAGTTGTTTTCATCAAAAGTATTTTTTATTGGTTCTGTATCACTTTTGATTTGCATATTTACAGAAATCTTTCTTTCTAAGAACTCTTATTGAGTTCTTAGAGCTTTTTATCACATTTCTTAAAGATAAAATACGTTACTGAGGAACACTGCTTAGCTCTAAATCTCACTTTGAATAATCACGTGCTTTCAAAAATGTGGAAAATGTACTGCAGATCCTAAATACAGCCATTCTAAGCACAATCCTAAAGGTGGCCTATATGTGCCTTTTTCTATACTTTAAGGTAAGCAGTAGATTTAACTTTAAATAAGAAATAAAGTGGATGCCAAGGGGAGGTGGTGCATGTCTATAATCCCAGCAAGTAGGGAGGCTAAGGCAGGAGAATTGGAAGTTCAAGGCCAGTTTTAGCAACTTAGTGAGACCCTGTCTCAAGATAAAAAGCAAAAAAGGATGACTGGGGATGTAGCTCAGGGTAAAGCACTCATGGGTTCAATACCCAATGGAAAAAAGGAAGGAAGGAAGAAATGAATTCATGTCAAATACTTTGTATTTTCCATGCTAAACATCTATTTACACAGAAAAAATTGCTAGGATAATGTTTATGAGTTGGAGGCTGAAATTAAAGAGGTTCAAGTCGTCTCTCACCTAGATTATTTAACAAGCTTCAGTTTTCCTATCCGTGATCCCACACCCCATTCCCAGCTACAAAATCCATTCTCCAAGCCAGGAATGGTGGCACACACCTATAATCCCAGCACTTTGGGAGGCTGAGACAGGAGAATTGCGAGTTCAAAGCCAGCCTCAGCAATGGCGAGGTACTAAGCAACTCAGTGAAACCCTGTCTCTACATAAAACACAAAATAGGGCTGGGGATGTGGCTCAGTGGTCAAGCACCCCTGAGTTTAACCCCCGGCACCAAAAAACAAAAAAATCCATTCTCCACACTACAACCAGAGTAGAAATTTCAAACCACAATTTTATTGCATCACCTCTTACTTAAATACCAAAGACAAAGGCTAGATTCTAGCTAAGACAAAGAATACATCACTTATTAATGATCTCACCTCTCCTGCTACTCTGGCCTCATTCTTTGGTAGTCTTCACCTGGCTAATTTTTACTTATTCCTTTGGGTGAGCATTCCAAGGGTACCTAGAGATTAGGTTAGTAGAGAGGTCAAAGTTATGAGCATTAGCCCTTTCAATTACTAATTCTGTGACTTTGGGCAATTTAAGTTGCACCTCTAGGCTTCAGTTTACTCACTTGTAAAATCAAGATAATAAAAGTAACTACCATGTAGGGCTACTCTGAGAACAACATAGGGTAATAATACTGGTAAAGTCATGAGCAGTCTTGGGAACATAGTGAGGAATTAATAAATGTTATTTTCTTGTATTATTATTATTGCAACATACCTCTTCTTTGAGCTCCCTATACACCCAACCACAGCACTCATTATTCTGTATTATAAATGACTACTAGCTAGTCTCTCTAACACTTAACCAGTGATTTTCATTTCTCTCCCCCGCACCACACATATCCAGCATGTGTGAAAACTACAACTTGTTCTCATTGGTGACTGTGTCACACTCTGGCAAGTGATGCTCAGGAGTCAACCCTAATTGAGTTATTCAGTTCAACCAGTTGATATAAAGATGATTTTGCCTCCCAAGGAATAATTGGTAAAATCTGAGACAGTTTGGGTTATAACTGGGCAGAAGTACTACTGGCACCTAGTGGTTAAAAGCTGAAGAAGCTGCTAAGCATCCTACAACACAAAAAATAGCTTTCCTACCAAAAAAAAAAAAAAAAAGAATTATGAGATCCAAAATGGCAATGATGGATGCTGAGATAGAAAAACTCTGAATTAGATAATAAATTCAGGACTACTTTACTATCAGCATCAAATACATTGTCAGGCAAATTAGAAGCATTTCATAAATGATGTATGAAAAAGATGAGTTTAAACTTCCAGTACATGCTATAAGAATTTAATATGCTTCAATTTATAACCAGTGTATAAACACATGGAAAGCAGCTAATCTCCACAGGTCCTTTATAAATATCATGAGCTGTAATATTTCTTAATGTTTTAACAATCAACACATCAATTTATAAATACTTTCCATTTAATCTCTTCTACTGAAATAAATGCTGTCCACTACAGGAGCACCATCTAAGAGGAAAGACCAAGATGGGTGCAGTGACGCCCATCTGTAATCCCAGAGACTAAGGTAGGAGAATCACAAGTTCAAGGCCAGCATCAGCACCTTAGCACAGCCCTAAGCAACTCAGTGCAACCCTGTTTTTTATTTTTTTTTTAATTTTTTTTTTTGTAGATGGACACAATGTCTTTATTTTATTGCTTTGTATGTGGTGCTGAGGATCGAACCCAGGGCCTCACGCATGCGAGGCAAGCGCTCTACCGCTGAGCCACAATCCCAGCCCAGTGCAACCCTGTTTGACACTATCAAAATAAATATTCAAAAGGGCTGGGGAAGCGCCTTTGGGCTCAATACCCAGTACAAAAAAAACTCAAAATGGGAAGACTAGGGCATATAATTGTTCCTTAACTGAAAAACCTGAGAATTCTACATCTTACAACTCTCTCACAGGGCACCTAAATACAGAACCCATATATATGCTTTGAGTAACAATTCATCAATCACTGAAATTCAAAAGAGTGCAAATAGGAGGGTGACATTTTTACTGAGAAATGAAAAAAATTTCAGTGCCAAATATTAAGAAAGCCAACATCCTTTTCTGATAACACCTAAAGGACACAGAAAAAGCAATACACACAGCCTTGTTTCATGAACCTTCTGTTACCTAAAATAACAAAATATCTTCTATACTTTTAGATTCAGAATAATGAACTTGGAAGAACATGCAGAAGAAATACTAGAATGTGTGACAAAATAAGTTGGCAGAGTTGAGGATGATGAACATGAGGGATTTTAAAAATGATTGGGGCTGGGGCTGGGGTGTGGCTCAGTGGTAGAGTGCTTGCTTAGCATGCCTGGGGCACTGGGTTCATTCTCAGCACCACATATAAATAAACTAAAGGTCCATTGACAACTAAAAAATATTTTTTAAAAATAATAATAATAATAATAATAACTGGGGCTGGGGTTGTGGCTCAGTGGTAGAGCACTTGCCTAGCACATGTGAGGCACTGGGTTCAATACTCAGCAAACATAAGATAAACAAACAAATAAAATAAAAGTATTGTGTCCATCTACATCTAAAAATATATATTTAAAAAAATAATTAAAGCCTGGAATGCTTCTCTAAGAAAAGCAAAGTAGGCTGGAGATGTAGCTCAGTTGGTAGAGAACTTGCCTAGCATGCACACGTCCTGGGTTCACTCCCCAGCAATTACCCACCCTGCTCTGAAAAAGGCAAAGCAATCTATAGACATCAATCAAGACTGACTTCAAAAGATGAAGATTTAAAACTTACTACTCTAATTAGCTGTTTTATGGCACATGATCCTTATAAGATTGTGAACATATCTAATTCATCTTTGCATATATAGGAAAAATTCAATGTGTGGCATTATATTTATTGATTGAACAGTTGAATTCTCTGTAGACTTTCCTCTGTAAATGAATCTTTTAGTCAGACATGTAAATTATCTATTTAGTAAATTATCCATTTTGCCTTCCACTGTACTTAATGTCCTAGTAAATTGAAATTAGTGGTACAATGAATGTTGTGTTCAGATCAAATATGTCACACAGATCTCAGTAACATTTTAACTAAACTAACCACTACCTACCACCATAGTTACCACTACAGCCACCAAGAGTCAGTATTTCCACTTTGTCTAATTACGACTTACCTTCATCAGGGGCAGCTGAAGCTCCTTCAGGTAGTATAGGTTGTAACTCCCCAGTTTCAGAATTATTTTCCAAATCAGACATCGGCATTCCTTCCAGACGACCTCCTTTAGCATTAACCCTCAAGAAGGGAGAAAACAGCTCAATATTTTCACATAATTAGTGACTGAAACAATAATCTATTTTCTTCTTATCCTGAAATTGAGCCCCAAAATGAGTAGGATATAGGGCATATGCACTAGTGTTTAATACTAAACTTCAAATTTTATTTGTAAAATTTCACTAATGATTTACAATGAAAGATTATGAGGTGGTGAATTGTATCAATGTGAATTCCTGTACTGTACTGTACTTCTGTGAAATGTTATTGGTGAAACAGCATGCAGAATATCTCTATTATTTCTTTCAACTACATGTAAACTTATAATTCATAACACTTTCAATTAAAAAATAAATATAGGAGCTGAGATTGTAGCTCAGTGGTAGAGCACTTGCCTCGCATGTAAGAGCCATTGCATTCGATCCTCAGCACCACATAAAAATAAATAAAGATGTTGTGTCTATCTACAACTAAAAAAAATTAAAAAATAAATATAAACAATAGTTCTAAATTATGTTCTGACTAAGTATGGAAAAAAAAGGTAATACAGAATTTGTACCTGTGTCACATAAAAACTGAGAAGATACAAAGTAAGAAGAACAGGGATGTGTGTGGGCAGGGAGCTGGAAAACGAGGCTGATAGGAGATAAATATGAGAAAATTTTCACTTCGTATGTTTTTTCTCCTCTCATTTTGGCCCACTTAGTATTAGTACTTAAAACTTTTTGCTACACAACTTTAAATCAAGCAGGGAAAAAAGCTGAAGAGCACCCACATAAACCAGCAGATACAAAGGTTGAATTATAGCTAGCTGCAAGCATTTGTATAGGAAATGTCTGGCAGGGGGTGAGGGAGCTATGTTCTTGTGCATTTAATCTTGGTAACTAAAAGCAGATACAAATACCTCTGTCACAATATATTAAAGCTAGTTGCAGCTTTAATGTGAAAGGAATATATATAATACCAAGCTAGGTAATGGGGAAAACACCAGTAAACACTTTTCTACTTCTGAAATGTGAGCTAAAAAGAAATGAAACTACCAGCTGGCCAAACACAGTGGTGTACCCTGTAATCCCAGCTACTTAGGAGGCTAAGGCAGGAAAATCATAACTTCGAGGCTAGCCTGGGCAACTCAGCAAGAACCCATCTCAAAATAAAAAGTAAAAAGGGGTAGGGAGAAAAAGAAAAAAAGGGGGCGGTTGGGGATGTGGCTCAGTGGTAGAGTGCCCCTGTTTAATTCCAGTACTGAAGTAAAGCTTCCTGAGTTGATGAGATTATAAGTGTGTGAAAACATGCCCACCTCAAAATTCTTTTCAAAGTCTCCAAGGTAGAATTAGTTCATTGTTTAAATTCAGACATGTATTTAATATATATAAAATAGATCAGCAGATGGATATTTATGACTCATCTACCACATCCATAGACAATACATTCTATGATTATTCTATCTTCTGAATGGCTCAAAGTTTAACTAACATGGGATGTGAGATTTTGTTTTCTCATAGAGAAATAAAGGCATCAATTACCATATATCCTTGGGAGAAATTTCAACTATTAGTTTTGAGGATGCTTTCTTAAGACAGAAAAAAAGGTCAGCTTAAAGTAGAAAAGCAGTGTTAAAATAAGACTGCTGGAAGTGCTCTGTTCTGTATAGTATATGAGACACACCTGTGACATAATATAGCCCAGCACAAATGTCTCTGAAAGGTGTGGAATAGATTTAAATACACACACACATCCCTGACCAGAGTTCATACAGATTATACATCACTGTTATCCTATCTTCAGTGAAAATAAGTTCCAATATATTTAACTTTAACTTCTGGTCCTATTTCATCCCATTAAAAAAAACAGGTGGTGGCAGCAAGGTCTATAATTGTTTAAAAGTTACATTTTAATGCAATAAGCTTTTTGCCCATTAAAAAAATTGACCAAGAAATTAATTTTGTTCATTATGAATTAGACTGAAAGTTCTAAACAACAAAAGAACTTAATTTACCCCAAGGTGACCATTTTCCTTCTTTTCTCAACAGTGGGTAGGCCATTAAAAACTGCAACCACAACTGCATCTGAATCTAAAGTTTTACACTGCCGGTCTTCAGTTTTTGGCAGGATATCACTTATGATACCATGTGTCAAGGCTCGAGGAGAACTATGCCTGCTCCCAGACTGAGAACTTCCTGGGGAGCCTTTAAAAAAGAGAGAAGGCAAATAAACATGGAAATTTTTAGATTAGAAAACCTCACTACATATACATTTTAAAACTAAGCAAATCAATTTAAAAATATACTCCAATCTTTCTGATGCCAGGTGCTTAAACAAAAGGAGTCCACATTTACTTACGGATCTGTTCAGTAGTGAGATCAAAAAAACTTCAAATACATCTAAACATTTTTGGTGCCTTTCAAGGTCTAAAGTTACACACTAGTATCAATTTCAACCGATATCAACATTTACCCAATGAAATCATATTCTGAACTCCCTAAATTTACCTTCAGACAAAGTCTGACTATCTCCTTTTGATCGGCTATTTTCCCCAGAGTCCACTGCTCTTCGAAGTGAAAGACTACCTGCAACACTGGATCGAGATGACTTGGGTGAATTATTCTTCTTGTTTGTGGCTGCCAAGACATTTAGAAACATTTTTTGAATATGATCAAACAGCACAAAATATACTGTCTAGTCAGAGAAAGGTTTAATTTTACCATGCATGGAAGCTTTTCTGTCTATACTGTCCAAAAATAAACAGGGTACTTTTGTAGTCCCAACTTATTTTTTTTAATAGAAGTATTCCTATTTTATTGTTTATGTGGTAGAATCTTAACTTAGATTAACCGTGGACCTCACAAGAAAAAATTATACCATTCTCAACTGAGAAGAAACAAAACACTTGGAAATTGTTAAAATATTATTGGATTAAAAAGAAAATCAGAGCCAGGCATGGTGGTGTATGCCTATGTGTGTCTAATAAAGGACACAATAAATTATAGGTTGAATAATATAAAATTGTTGTTTTTGAACATTCCATTTATTTGGTTTAAAAACAGTTTCACATTGGCAATTTCATTTGGTTCAACATCAGTGAGCTCAAAAACAGAAATGTATAAATATGGGAATCTGATTTTTTTTTTTTTAATTTTTTTAGTTGTATATGGACACAATATCTTTATTTTATTTATTTATTTTTTATGTGGTGCTGAAGATTGAACCCAGTGCCTCATGCATGCGAGGCAAGCGCTCTGCCATTGAGCCACAATTCCAGCCCCAGGAATCTGATTTTTTAAAAATGAGTTTTATATTATTGGAAAGAAGAGATTCTTCAGGTTGGGCAGAGTGGCATGTTTCTATAATTCCAGCAACTCAGGAGGCTGAGACAAGAGGATCACAAATTAGAGGCCAGCCTCAACAATGTAGCAAGGCCAGCTTCAGCAACTTAACGAGATCCTGTCTCAAAATAAAAAATAAAACAGACTGGGAGTGTAGCTCAGTGGTAAAACACCTTTGGGTTCAATTACAAGAACCCCCTGGCCCCACACCAAAAAAACAAAAGGAAAAATAATAGATTCTTCAGAAAACATTCCGTTCATTGGGAGAAAAATAATCACCAAATTTAACTTGGATACCACCACATGTAAAACAAATGATATACAAACTCATTTCCTAAATAAGAAAAATTTAAAAAGTACCAGAAGAAAATAGGCTTACTTTTATAAGCCCAGAGTTAAAAATGCCTTCCAAATAAAATATAAGAGGTGAAAAACCCTGAATATTAATACACATGTCTAAAATAAAATTTTCTTATTAGCAGCAGGGGAAATGGCAATGGGGAGATATTTACAAAATTTGTTAACAAAGGGCTTTTGCAAAAGTCCATCCAAAAAGCAGTATTTTTTTTTAAATTCCTTGAACACAAGGTGAGATTGGGTGTCTTTTAAATTTTTTTCTTTTTGTACTTTTTTACATAAGTGAACTATTCATAATCATATTCCTTTCTCTACTGAACTTTGTTCCCTATTTTAAGAGAATTCTGTATATTTTACAATTATATCCTCCATAATCCATCTCTATTGGATTACTTTCCCATCAGTATCACACATTATTAAACATCAATTTAATAAAATATATATGTATAGAGAACCCAGAAATAAACCGTTGTATATATGATCAAATGATTTCAATAGAGTACCAAGACTACTCAATGAGGAAAGTTAAGTCTTCAACAAATGATGTTGGGAAAAACATCACATGCATAATCACATGCAGACAGATCCTTAACTAACATCATATAAAAAATTTAACTCAAATTGGGCATGATGGCGCACACCAGTAATCCCAGCAACCCAAAAAGCTGGGGCAGGAAGATCTCGAATTCAAGGCCAGCCTCAGCAATTTAGGGAGACCCAAAGCAACTTAGCCAAATCCTATCTCAAAAAATAAAAAAGGCTGCAGATGTGGCTAAGTGGTTAAGAGGCCCTGGGTTCAATCCCCAGTACTAAAAGAGAAAGGGGAAAACAGAAAAATAAGCTGGGGGCGGTGACGGGAGACTCAAAATGGATCAAAAGCCTAAATGAGCTAGAACTACAAAACTCTTAGAAGAAAATATAGAGGAAAACTTCTGACACTGAATTTGGCAAGTAGAGGCAACAAAAGAAAAAATATGTAGAATGGACTTCAAAATTAAAACTTTTAACATCAAATAACAATGTCAACAGAAGGCATAGACAAGCCCAAAGTGGGAAAAAATACTTGCAAATCACATTTGTGACAAAGAATTAATATACATTCAGAATATACAGAAAACCTAACAAGAAATCAAGTTACTCAGTTCAATTTAAAAATGGGCAAAGGAGCTGGGCGTGGTGGTACAAGCTGTAATCCCAGCACTTAGGGAGGTTGAGACAGGAGAATCCCGAGTTCAAAGCCAGCTTCAGCAAGGGCAAGGCGCTAAGCAACTCAGTGAGACCCTGTCTCTACATAAAACACAAAATAGGGCTGGGGATGTGGCTCAGTGGTCGAGTGCTCCTGAGTTCAATCTCCAGTACCAAAAAAATAAATAAATAAATAAAAATGGGCAAAGGAGCAGGGCACAGTGGCACACACCTGTAATCCCAGTGATTTGGGAAGCTGAGGCACAATAATTGCAAGTTTAAAGCCAGCCTCAGCAACTTATCAAGGCCCTAAGAAACTTAGTGAGATCTGTTCTGTTTCAAAATTAAAAATAAAAAGGACTAGGGATGTGGCTCATTAGTTAAGTGTCCCTGGATTCGACCCCTGTTACCAAAAAGAAAAAGAAAAGGAAGTTGGGTACAGTAGTGTGTGTCTGCAGTCCTGACTACTGAGGAGGCTGAAGTGAGAGGGCCAACTTATGTAGACCATGTCTCAAGATGAAATTGAAGGGGGTGGGAGGAAAAGGAGAAGAGGCCTGGGGATATAGCTCAGAGGCAGAATGCTCCTGGGTTCAATCTCCATTACCAAATATAAAAGGCAAAGGACTTAAAAAGACATTTCTCCCAGAAAGATAAACAAGTGGAAAATAAGCACATTGAAAAGATGTTCCACATCATTATTCATTAAGGAAATGTAGATCAAAATCACCATTAAATAGGACAGCTATCAAACAAACAACCAGAAAATAGTATTGGTAAAGATGTGGTAAAATTGAAAACAGTATGGCAATTATGACACAGCAATTCCAATCTGGATATATATCAAAAATTGAAAGAGAGGACTTGAAAAATGCCCATCAAAGGAAGAATGGGTGAACAAAATGTGATATATACATACAATGGAATATTATTCTGCAAAATGCTTAAACCTTGGAGACATTATGCTAAACAAAAAAAGCCAGTCACAATAGACAAAGATTGTATGATACTTAGAACTGCCAACTATAGAAAGCAGGAGAGTAGTTACCAGGGGTTGGGGATAGGGAGGAATGGGAGTTATTGAAAAAAAGGTATAGAATTTTAGTTTGGAATAATTAAAAAGTTCTAGAGTTGGACTGTAGTGATGGTTATACAATGAGAAAGTATGTAATACTTAAAATGGTAAATGCTGAACTTAAAATGGGAATTTTATGTTATGTACATTTTACAATTTTAATAATGTATAATTCTGCCACAAAAAGTTAGTGGCAAAGTTTATTATGTATATTTTGTCATAATTTTAAAAGTGGCTTTTAAAAAAAGCATATATGCTTTTAAAAAATGAATACAGGTGGGTGTAGTGGCGAACACCTATAATCCCAGGGACTTGGGAGGCTAAGGGAAGAGCACTGCAAGTTCAAAGACAGCCTCAGCAACTTAGTGAGGCCCTAAGCAACTTTGCAAGTCCCCACCTGGAAAATAAAAAAGGGCTGGGGATGTGGCTCAGTGGTTAAGTGCCTCTGGGATCGATCCCTGGTAAACCAGCCCCCACCGACAACATACACAAAACCCAAGAAAACACTTCCTGATACCACAGCTCCTCCAGTTTCACTTTATTGTGAAACTACTTGAGCATTTTTCTTCTTTTGGTACCAGGGATTGAACTCAGGGGTACTCGGCCACTAAGCCACATCCCCAGCCCTATTTTGTGTTTTATGTAGAGACAGGGTCTCACTGAGTTGCTTAGTGCCTCGCCCTTGCTGAGGCTGGCTTTGAGCTTGGGATTCTCCTGTCTCAGCCTCCCAACTTCCTCAGCATTTTTATGCTCCACTTTCTCGTGTCACTTATTCTTGTTACACTATTCCAGGGGAATAGTTCTTCTTATCTTTTCTTTTTTAGCAGTACTAGGGATTGAACTGAGGGGCACTCTATCACTGAGCTATATCTTCAGTCTTTTTAAATTTTAAGACAGGGTCTCACAAAGTTGCCAAGGCTGGCCTCAAACTTATAATCCTCCTGCCTTAGTCTCAAAATCACAGAAATTACAAGAATGTGCCACCATACCAGGCAATGAGAATAGTTTTTAAATAGCCACCCAACTTCATGTTGACAATTTGCAATAGTATTTAACACAAGTAACAATCCTGTTTTTTTCTTTTTTGAGATATATATTTTTTTGGTTTCTTTGATTATTATACAGTTTAGTTTTCTCCTCCTTTAATGATTGCTCTTTTCAATTTTCATTTGGCCTCTCTTTTACTTGACCTCTAAATATTTAAGTACGTCAGAGCCAAAATTTCTCCTTTCCATTGAAACACTCCATCCTTGGCCCTATCCAGTTCCTGACTTTAAATAACATCAGATACTGCTGACTCCCAAATATCTATATCCAGCTTTGATGACCTCTCCCTGAACCTCAGATTTGGGTACCCTTCCATGTGTCCATGATGGTTTACGAGGATATCTAGCAGACATCCCAGACGTAACACATTAAAAAAAGAATTCCTGACTTCCTGCCTTTACCTCCTCTGAAGTCCCACAACTGGTTTCTTATTTGCTTCTCAATAAATGATACCACTACTAAGTTGCTTAGACAAAAAATTTAAATCATCATTCTTAGTTTTTCTAGGCAAAAAACTTAAATCATCATTCTTAGTTTTTCTCTTTCTCCAAAACTCTATCCAGCCTTTCTCAACTAGGATTGTGGGGAAAACTGAGTCCTACTGGCCTAATACTTCCATAATATGTACAGAATTAACCTCTCTCCTATGCATCTAGAATAGTACTAGTTATATACCATCCTCAGAGGAATTAAGATGGAAACATCAGTGAAAGAAAAGCTGTTGGGAGCTGGATGCAGTGGTCCATGCCTGTAATCCCAGTAGCTCAGGAGGCTGAGGCAGGAGGATCACGAGTTCAAAACCAGTCTCAGCTATGGCGAGGTACTACGCAACTCAGTGAGGCCTTGTCTCTAAAAATACAAAACAGTGCTGGGGGTATGGCTCAGTGGTTGAGTGCCCCCAAATTCAATCCCTGGAACCAAAAACAAAGCAAAAATTGCTGGGCAATCAGGCATGGTGGCACATGCCTAGAATCCCAGCCTATTTGTGAATTGGATGCAGGAGGCACAAGTTTTGAGGCCGCGTGTACAACATAGGAAGAACCCCTCTAGAGGAAAAAGGAGGGGAAAAAAATGTTAGGCTAAGCCCCACTGTTAAAATTACAAAATATGCCACCAAATTTTATAAAAGCCATAATGGCTCCTGCTTTTAACCCTTCTCAAGCCCTTCTCCACAACACAGTCGTCTTTGTGAAATGTAAATAATATAAGCAACATAAAACTCAAACTCCTTATTGAGGTCTTACAACACCCTTATTATTTAAATCTTGCCTACTTTCTGACTTCATTTCTTACTAATCTCCCCTGTTTAATTCACCCTAATCAGCCATACTGGTTTTCAACTCTTTTAACATGCAAAGTGAATCCTGTGCCGATGATTTTGTATTTTCTGTTCTGTTTATCCAAAACGCTCCTTCCCTCCAGATGTTTGAGTGGTTGTTGCCCTCTCAAATCTTCAGATCTTTCAATTCAAATGTTTCCCCACTCAAAAAGTTCCTCTGACTACCCTAATCAAAGTAGCGCATTCCTCATTTACAATGCCCATCCCAATCCTCTGTTGTTCCTTCGCAGCAATTTTTACCAAATCAAATAATCTTAACTTAAAAAAAAAATCTTGGGGCTGAGGTGGTGGCTCAGTGGTAGAGCGCTTGCCTTGCATGCGTGAGGCACTGGGTTCGATCCTCAGCACCACATTAAAAAAAAAAGTAAACCAAATAAAGACACTGTGTCCATGTATAACTAAAAAATATTTTTAAAAAAATCTTAATGTGATTCCCATCAGTAGAATGCAAGCTCCATGAAGTTAATGTTTTGTCACTTATCAGTAAATAGAATAAAAAATAAAAAATAAAGAACTGTTAGCTCTATTATATAATAAAAATATGGAGAATCGATTTTGGATGGGGAACAGAGTTTGCGTGTATTTATTGTCTTAATTAATTTGAAGAGATGTTTACATATTATTATCCTGAAAATAATCAGTCATCTAGTTTGTCAAATAATATGAAGAGAGACGACACTAACAGGAACTTTTTACTTACAATTTCGTATGTAACAGCTAGCAACTGATGACTTTGCCAGGAGCTCCATTCCCAAATCCTGTAATCTGCCAGAGTTTTCAATTCCACAAGCAGCCAGAGCTGCCTGGTCAGCAGAAAAAAGGTTTGTCTGCATATCTCCAGAAGCAGCACTGCTGCTTTTTATTTCTGAAAGTGTATTCTTTACATCAGTTTTCATACATCGAACTTCAGCCATTTGAGTTTTGAGTCTTTTTAGCATCTTTAAATCAGAGGGCACTCGCCACATTGCCTGCTGCTTCCTTTGGTCTTTATCTTTTCGAGAATATGATGCTTCAGAGACAAAGTGACAAGTCATGTTAATATAAATTTTAACATTCATAACATTGCTTTGTACCACAAATATATGCAAGTTTGATGTATAAAATAAGCTGAAGTGCTTTAGTTAGTATCAACAAAAGAAATGTTAAATTATGTTAATACGGTTACACACACATCCTAGCTTTATTCATACCTACAAAGTTGTAGTTGTCTCATTATAATCACTCAACTCTTATATAACTAATTTTAAAAGTATAAATGCTGCCATACTGCCTTATGCTTTCTCCTTTATACTTGTCCACTTTTCTCAAATTTTCTACACTGTTTGTAATATGTTCATAATTGAAAAAATGGAAAACCTAGAGCCACTTTGTCAAATTTGCCATGTATGTTAATATACATATATTAATACATATGTGTATATACATATTCTAACTAAATTTAAAAAGCTGCTTCACTATTAGATATACCTGCTAAGTACCACAGAACAACAACAAAAAATTTACAATCACTAAATTAGGACAGTGTTTTCTCTCTTCCCAGAGAAAATAAATGAAGTTGTTTTTAATTTCTTCTCCCCCTACCCAAATATTAAAAAATACAAACAAAGGATATATATACTTCTGTTATGCTACAAGAAGGGAAAAAGAGGTTGAAAGAGGAAAAAAAAAATTTTTTTGTTATCAGGGATTGAACCAGAAGTACCTAATCACTGAGCCACATCCCCAGCCCTTTTTTTAATTTTGAGACAAGGTCTCACTAAGTTGCTTAGGGCCTCACTAAACTGCTGAGGATTGAAAAACAGCATACTACAGTGACGTAGCCACTTCAATGTTTATAGCAGCTCAATTCACAATAGCTAAACTGTGGAACCAACCTAGATGCCCTTTGATAAATGAATGGATAAAGAAACTGTGGTATATTTACACAATAGAATATTACTCAGTAATAAAAGAGAATAAAAGTATGGCATTTGCAGGTAAATGGATGGAGCTGGAGAATATCATGCTAAGTGAAGTAAGCCAATCTCAAAAAACCAAATGCCGAATGTTTTCTTTGATAAGTGGATGCTGATCCACAATGTGGGGGAGTACACAGGAAGAATGGAGGAACTTTGGTCACAGGGGTGGAGGGAGACAGGGGGACAGTAAAGATGGTGGAATATGATGGACATCATAGCCCTAGCTTTATGTATGACTGCATGTATGTTGTGATTCTACATCACACACAACCAGAGAAAAAGTTGTGCTCCATCTGTGTACAATGAATCAAAATGCACTCTGCTATCATGTAATCCTAAACAGAGTGAATTAAAAAAAAAAAAAAAAAAGCATGTAAAAGAAAAGAAAAAATAAATTGCTGAGGCTGGCTTTGAACTGGCAATTCTCCTGCCTCAGACTCCTGAGCCACTGGGATTAAAGGCAAGAGGTAAACATTTTGAAGTCAAAGAACATTTGCCCGGCACAGTGACACATGCTACTGTGCATGTGTTACTCCCCAGTTACAGCTACTAGGGAGGCTGAGGCAGGAAGACCATTTGAGCTCAGGATTTTGAGGCTAGTCTGGGCAACACAGCAAGACTTCTTAAAGAAAAAAAAAAAAAAAAAAAAAAGTCTAGTGTGGGTGGTACATACCTGCAATCCCAGCTACTTGGAATTTCCTGAGACAGGAAAATCAATATAAAAACTAGCCAGGAGGATTTAGCAAAATCATATCTCAAAATAAAATATTTTATTTTAGGACTGGGAATGTAGCTCAGTGTATGTGCCCTGGGTTCAATCCCCAGCACAGCACAAAAACATAATGGACTCGAAACAAAAAGAAACCAAGTCAAATTAAAAAGCAAACCAAGTGCAGCGGTGTTTAACTGTAATCCCAGTAATTTGGGAGATTGAGACAAGAGGATTTGAAGTTCAAGGGCATCCTCAGCAATTTAGGCCCTAAGTAACTTAGTGAGACTGTCTCAAAAAATAAAAAGGGCTGGGGATGTGACTTAGTGACAGAGTGCCCCTGGGTCCAATTCCCAGTACCAAAAACAATAATAAAAAGGGGACTTACAGATAACCTACTAGACAAAAACCAAGTTCCTTATTAGCAGAAATGGTAAACCTGCTTAGACAATGCAACAAGAAGAAAAACACTGAAAGGTAAACATTGTGGTTGGCCCAATAGCACCCCAATACCCCACCTCTGCCTTGCCAAAAGATCTTGATATTAAAAACTTTGTTCTCCAGGTTACAGGAATAAGGTTTCCTCTCATCTTGTCTTTTACTTCTTGCCAGTAACAAATTCCCATGATACATCATACCTGGAACTGTGGCATTTTCTTGTTACCATGAGAGAAGAGGCAAGAGTATCTCAGAAAAACCATCCAATGCCCTGCCTCCATATAGCCCATGAACCTGAAATCACTCACCTCCAGAATTAGCATACATGATAATTAAGTGCCTTAAGTACTTAAGCTGCCATTTAGTAGCATTTTGTTACTTAGAGTTGAAAGCATTCCTAACAAAACATGACCAGAGAATTTAGAAAGCCAGGATTTGGTTAGCTTTGGAGTTACAGATTAAGAATCCCTTATCTAATGCTGGGCATGGTGGCGCACACATGTAATCATAGCTATGCAAGGAGGCTAAGGCAGGGGGACCTCAAGCTTGAGACCACCCTCAAGCAATTTAGTGAGGCCCTAAGCAACTTAGCAATACTGTGTCTCAAAATAAAAAATAAAAAGGACTGGGATACAGCTTGAACCCAAAGCACCCTTGGATTCAATGCCTAGTATAAAAGAAAAGAATGCCCAAGACCAGAAATGTTTCAGATTCTGGAATGTTTCCATAGATTTTACCAGCTGGGCATTCCTAACCCACAAAGCTGATATTCAAAATGATCTGAAATCCAACATCATGACAGTACTCAAAAAGTTTTGAATTTTGGAGCATTTCTGTCTTTAGGATTAGAGATGCTCAACCTGTACTTGCAATTCTAATATGTGATCCATGTTCTATCATACTTTCATTCTTTTCACATATCCTAGTCCCTTTGCTCATCAGATATAACCTAAAATATCTCCTTCTTCAGGCACCTGTACCAACCACACACCTCCTCCTAAGCTAATTCATTCATTCATTCATTCTTTCTTTATTGGTACTGGGTATTAAACTCAGGGGCACTTGACCACTGAGCCACATTCCCAGCCCTATTTTGTGTTTTATGTAGAGACAGGGTCTCACTGAGTTGCTTAGCGCCTCGCTGTTGCTGAGGCTGGCTTTGAACTCGCGATTCTCCTGTCTCAGCCTCCCTAAGTGCTGAGATTACAGGCAACAGCCACGGCACCAGGCTAATTCTTACCTAAATTTGTACAGTACACCAAGACTGCTGTTCTACTCTATATATTATAGTTCTATTGACCAATTTACCTAAAACAGAGAAAACAAACCAATAGAAAATACACAACTTAAGGTGGATATTAGATCTCTTCATATTTTAGGTTAAAAATGTTTTCTGAACAAAATCTTTGTGGCTGCCCCCTCCCACTCCACATCTACATGGACAAATAGGAAAATCTTAATCCATGTGGTTCAGTTTATTTTTACTATAAAGTGATTAAGGATGGGGTTAGATATATAAGTAAAAATCCCAAAGGAAAAATACAAAAAGACTCTAACTCCCATAATCTGATAATGAGTCAAACATTTACTGAGCCTATCAGTTACAATGGGCAGGGGATACAACAATGAATCAGACAAACCCCCAGTCTCTCTTTTTTTTAAAATATTTTTTTAGTTGTCAATGGATCTTTATTTATTTATTTATATGTGGTGCTAAGGATTGAACCCAGGGCCTCACACATGCCAGGCAAGCACTCTACCACTGAGCCACAACTCCAGCCCCAAAACTGCAGTCTTGATCCTAAAAAAACATACAATTCAACTGGGAAAAATGAAATCAATCAATTTCAGTACTATGTAAGTACACAGACAGGAAAGTGTAAATTGCTATGGGACTAATAATTAACAATTCAAAGATCTCACACTGTCAAATAAGCTTTTTTTTTAAATGTAACAGTGGTCCACTTTGTGCTTTGAACATAGCCCTTGCTGCTCTGCCATTGCAACAACAACTTTTTTTTTTTTGTGGTGCTAGAGATTGAACCCCGGGCCTTATGCATGAGAGGCAAGCACTCTACCAACTGAGCTATATACCCCGCCCTAAGAAGACTTCTTGAATATGCTAAGCTATGAAGTTAATTAAAAGTGAGTCTCATTGATACTTCTTTTACATCATTTGCTTATGGCTTTCAGAAAGGACAATTCTCCATAGCTTTTCCTTCAGACTTCATATCTGTCAATGATGCCACCCTTCTCCTAGGAGAATGGACAGTCACCCATGGTTGTCCTTCAGTCCTCTTGACCACACTCCAATTAGTTATCAAGTCCTATACACCCTAACTTCAACAAATTTTAAACAGTATCACTGCCATGTTATAAGTAAAATCTTGTAATCCCAGCACTTTGGGAGGCTGAGACAGGAGAATCCCGAGTTCAAAGCCAGCCTCAGCAAGGGCGAGGCGCTAAGCAACTCAGTGAGACCCTGTCTCTACATAAAACACAAAATAGGGCTGGGGATGTGGCTCAGTGGTCGAGTGCTCCTGAGTTCAATCCCCAGTACCAAAAAAAAAAGGCCTCCATTAGTATTCCCTAGAGGTTGAAAAGAATTTTTTTTCTCTGTGTGTGTGTGCACGCGTTAAGAATCATACCCATGATCTTTGTATGTAAGCACCCATTTCACTCTACCATATACACCATATACCATATACATACACCATATACCTCCCAAGGGGAACTTTAATGTAAAGAGTCTGAAAACTTCATCCCAAGTCCACATATTTTTAAGTATAAACTCCTAAACAAACCCTAACTAAACTTCCATTTCTCATAGCTTTCTCAGCATTGTCAGCTTTCTAAAATAGACTTTCAATCAACCCATTCCTAAAATGAAACAATAGCTCTCTATTACCTACCATGAATAAACTCCTCAGACTGGCATGAAAGGCCTTCCACAGAATGCGCCCAGCTTGACTTTCTAATTCTACTTAGCACATGTATCTTAAAATCTGGTTCAATCAGATTACTTGATACCTTTTAAGATGCTCTTTTTAGAGCACAGTGGTCAGTGACCTGGGAGGCTAAGGCAGGAGGATCACAAGTTCCGAGCCAGCTTCGGCAACTTAATGAGACCACCTCAAAATAAAACAATAGAAAGGACTAGGATGTGGCCCATTCGTAAAACACCTCTGGTGTCAATCTCAAGGACCCAAAACAAAACAACTTTCCCCCTAAAAAAGAAAAAACAGAGGCTTGCAGTTAGTCTGAAACATAATGGATGGCCATTAACTTTATGTGTTGAAATAAAGAGTACACAAAGGGGGGTGGGGAGAAGTTCACTGGATTAGACAAAGGAGAATGAAGGAAAGGGAGGGGGGATGGGATTAAGAAACAGTAGAATGAATCAGACATAACTGTTCTATGTTCATATATAAATACACGACCAGTGAAACTCCACATCATGTATGACCACAAAGAGATCCTAATTAGGATAAGTTATACTCCATGTATGTATAAAATATGTCAAAATACACTCTACTGTTATATCTAAAAAGAATTTTTAAAAAACTTTAAAAAATGAGTATACAAAGAATCAAAATAAACATTGAAGTCCAAGCAAGCCTTTTAACAAAGATAAAGTTGGATCTTTCTGTAATGCTAGCTTTTATTAACCTTCCCTCAGAGATGGGTTATTTTTATTTGGCTTCTATGACTCTGTTTTCTTGATTTTATTGCTGTCTAAAAGTCTGTACTTGGTTCATCTTCCTCACACTCAGTAAAAATAGATGTTCATTAGGATTAAGTACCTCAGGGCTGGGGATGTAGCTCAGTAGTAGAAAGCTTACCTAGCAAGCACCAGGCCTTGGTTTTGATCTCTAGTACCACCCCCTAGCATACACACACGAAAAGAGATATCCTTGGCCTCCTTCTTCTTTTCCTTCTTCTTCAGTACTGGGGAACACCACAGCATGAATAACCTTTTTTTTCCCTGTGTTCAATGTGAACACAGATCCATTTGGAAGTTAGGCCTCAAAGACTCAAGTCCATTCACAAAGAGGACAACTGTACTTCACATGGATCAAACTATCAATCAGGCACAATATAAATGGCAAACCATTTAAAGCCTTCTTAAAGGCTTTTTTTTCATTCTTTGTGATATTGGAGATTGAACCCAGGGGTTCTCTACCATTGAGCTAAATGCCCAGGCCTTTTTATTTTTTTATTATTATTTTTTTTAATATTTTGTTTTGTTGTAGATGAACACAATATCTTTATTTATTTTATGTGGTGCTGAGGATCGAACCCAGTGCCTCACGTATGCGAGGCAAGCGCTCAACCGCTGAGCCATAGCCTCAGCCCCCAGGCCTTTTTATTTTGAGAAAGGGTCTCACTAAGTTGCCCAGGGTGGTTTCAAACTTGCAATCCTCCTGCCTCAGCCTCCTGAGTAGCTAGAATTACAGGAATGTGCCACCACACCTGGCTCCAGCATTTAAAATTTGTTTTTGCAGAGAATACCTTTGAGCAATAATAACAAATAATAATTTGGTTGGCATAAATGTCATTCTTATAAAATGAAAAATAATTCTGTGACAGAAATTCACTATTTTCCAACACTTAGATGAAATAATTGAAAAAATTCAACAACTCTCTTTAGAGAGCAACAGAAAAAAGAAAAATTGTTTTTATATTACCTGTGGGCTGCAAAAGTGAAGCAGGTGGGCGAGGCTGTAAGCCCCACAAATTATCCATACTGCTCCGGTCCTTAAGGTCCAACAAGTGTATTAAGATTAAAGGATCAATGTCTAATAAACTACTGGTAGCTGCAGAGCATAAATGTGCTCTTCTTGACATTCTGCTACTGGATCCCACATAGCTGTGGCTATTACCTGCAAAACAAAGAGAGAGAGAAAGAGAGAGAAGTATAAAATGTGTATATTGGCACAAATTTATGTATTTGTAAAAGAAAAAAAGTAGTAAACGGTGTTTGAATATATGTCTAGAAATCTCTTAGGATTTCATGTTCATGGTGAGAGGCACAAGGAAATCAGACTGCTAGAGAGATGTACACTGCACAGGGGCTGAGCAGTGACCTCATTAGTACCTAGAATCCAAGAGCAACCATCAATTCCATCTTGCTTCTGTTTTTCTAGCCAATTACTCTCATCACTGAAAAAAAAAAAACCTGCTTTCCTTGGTGATTTATATACTTTAGCTACTCCCCGTCCATGTGTTCCTATCCTTTTTACTATTATATTCCCACAGCCATTAATAGCTTTAGCATCTATTTCAGTTCCCCAAGAGCTAATATTGTTACCATTCTGAACATATACATACATATGTATGTGTGTCTTATACCTAACTGTACAGTCTAACGAATATATACAAAGTGATCGCACTCAAATGAAGAAATAGATTACTGGCACCGCCCTTCCATGTCTCCTAAAATTGGTTACTACTCCTATTCCCCAAAAGTAATTTTCCCACCCAAACACTGGGGATTGAACCCAGGAGCACTCTAACACTGAGCTACATTCCTTTTCATTTTTTAATATTGAGACAGGGTCTAAGTCACTCAGGTTGGCCTTGAACTTGTAATCCTCCCACCTCAGCCTCCCAAATCACTAGGATTATAGGCATATGCCCCCATGCCAGGCACCTTCATCCCAATGTAAACACATAATTAGTTTTGCCTGTTTTGAATTTATACAAAAATATTAACAGAGAATGAACTCTTAAACCCTGCTTATTACTCAACATGCTTATCATATTTATCTGTATTGCTGTAATATAGCAGTTTGTTTATCTTCACTATTGCTGCACAACATCCAAGTATATGAATATATCAACTTATTTTTCTATTCATTGGAAAAAAATTTAGGTTGCTTCTAGCTTTTCATTATTAAGAATAAGGCCACTACAATTATAAACAGATAATTGATCTTGAAGCTTATACAGAAAAATATGAAGCACCTCAAAAAGTAAATGAATCACTGGATGCAATAACCTGCAATCTCACCAACTCAGGAGGCTGAGGCAGGAGGATACCAACCTTTGGGGTTAGCCTTGGCAACTTAGTAAGGTCTCTGTCTCAAAAGTAAAAAACAAAAGTCCCTTATTAAAGTCTGGTACCAGTTAGCTAATCCACTCATATTTGGTGCCATCTTTATCAATATTTACAACTCTCAAGATAGTGGATTTTTAGTGTTGGTTTCTCATTTAGAAAAGATGATGCTTGGGCTGCGGTTGTGGCTCAGTGGTAGAGCACTTGCCTAGCGCATGTAAGGCCCTAGGTTCGATCCTCAGCACCACATAAAAATAAATAAATAAAATCAAAGTACTGTGCCCATCTACAACTAAAAATATTTTAAAAAAGAAAAAAGAAAAAGAAAAGATGATGCTCAGTCATTCTTATAATCCCAATGAACAATGCAGTGTCTGATACCTACAGGGCATCCATTAAACATATGTAGAACAAGAAACCTTAAAAATCTTTACCTTGAAATAAAGGTGTTGATTAATAACCTTATGAATTATCAGTTAGTTTTAGAAGTGTGTTCTATTCCTCAAGTATCATGTTTTATAAATCATATGTGGCCAGCAAATAAAAACTAGATTTTTCTTGCAAAGCTGATTCAATAAGCTAATATTCTGGATTAGTACAATGCCTACAATCTTTTCAGCACTTTTTTAAAAACAGAAGTTCTCTTTCAACTACATTAACTGATAAACTAAAAGCAATTCTTATGGGAAGCAACTGACTTAACAAGTGTTTCTTGTTTCAAAGTATCTCCTTATTTGATACTGACTATAAATGAAATTATTTATACCATTTTACTTTATACCTAGTAAATATGATTTTTAGGGCTGGGGATATAGCTCAGTTGGTAGAGTGCTTGCCTTGCATGCACAAGGCCCTGGGTTCAATCCCCAGCACCAGGAAAAAAAAAAAAAAAAAAGAACCTATTAAATATGATTTTTCCTCACCAAAACTCACACTGAGTTTTAATTCTTCAAAATGGCAATGTTGAGAGGCCGGGCCTAGTGGGAGATGTTTGGATCAAGGGAGATCCTCACAAATATATTAATGCTCTCAGGAATAAATTCTCACTCTCATGGGACTGGATTAGGTATTAGACATTAGCTATCCGTCACTGTGATAAAACACCTGAGAAAATCAATTTAAAGGAGAAAAGGTTTATTTTGCCTCAGTTTCAGCATAGGCTTTTGGCCTATGACAGGGCAGACTATCATGGTATGCAGCTCACCGCAGAAAAAAGCTGCTCAGGTGATGGCTGCCAACAAGTAGAGCGAGGGGAAGAAAAAGGGATGAGGGCCCCAATATTCCCTTCAATGGCACACCCCCCAAGAGCTAAGTGTGGGGCATACTAGGCCCCACAATTCCTATAGGATGTACCACCTCCCAGTTACATTATAGGCTGGCAAACAAGCCATTAACATATGAGTCTTTGGAGGACATTCAAGACCCAAACCATAACATTGCAGGAGTGGGTTTATATGAAGCAGGATTACCTTTATGTTGTCTCATCTGAAAGTACCTGCTTGCCCTTTTGCTGCCTATCATGAATTGAAGCAGTGCTAGGGCCTTACCAGAAAATGAACTGATACTGATGCCATTTTCTTCCTAGCCTCTACAACCATGAGCCAAAATAAATCCTTCCTATATAAATTAGCCAGTCTCAGGCATTCTGTTATGGTAACAGAAAATGGACTAAGACACCTAGTTTCTCTTAAGACTGACCTCCTTTCTAACAGATGTCCTAACATCCCAATTCTTTAGATGACATGACTCTTCAGATGACTGTTCTGAAATACCACTCCAGGCTTGAAATGGACCTTCATAGTTAGCATGTAACAAAAAAGCATTTTCAGGCTCTGCCCTATCTCATCCCAATTCAGCTTTTGTTCCCTGACTTATTTTTTTTAAACATTTTTTTTTTCTTTTCTGGCACTAGAGATTAAATCTAGGGGTGCTCTACCACTGATCCATATCCACAGTCCATTAATTTTTTAATTTTGAGACAGGGTTATGCAAAGTTGCCAAGGCTGGCCTTGAACTTGTGATCTTTCCAGTCACTGGGTATGCAGCATTGCGCCTGTCCAATAAAGGCTTGTAAAGCAGAGAAGTAACATGATCAGATATTAATGAAAACAAAACAAAACAAAACCTTCATTCAAATTCTTGGTGTGGGAAACAAAATGGAGAGGAGCAATAAGGGACACAAAAGCCCACATGAGAAAGGCTATTTGGAAAGAGAGGCCTGGACTAGTAATAGGAATGGGAATAACAAATGAATTTATGCACTATCAAGGAGATATAATCCACAGACCTTGGTAATATATTAAAGGTACAGTTTGAGGGCAAGGAAGAAGTGAAAGATGTACAGAACTATCAATCACTAAGATGATTACTATAGCTCACAGAAGGTTGGTAGAAAGGTAATGATTTGTTTGAGAGGTGCTGAGTCACACTGGATTGCTACATGAGTCTGAATGTCATGAAAAAGATAAAGGCTACACATACAACTTGGAGAGTAATCAGTATGAATAAAATACAGTGTGGACAAGATCATCCCAAAGTGAGAATCAGGAAAAGTACAGTGCTTTAGGTTGGAAGTTGAAATGCTAAAGAAACAGGTCTTATTCAAGTATGCAAAAGAATACATGTCCTTCCCCAACAAAATACACTCAAAATAAGGGCAACATAGGTGTTATGATTCAAGTGACCCAATGTAACAGATGAGAAATGTTAGAACATTTTTTTAGGCCACAGGGGCTCCACCCTCATGAACAGATTAATGTCTTTGATGAATTGAGCTAGATCTATCAAGACTGGATTAGTTACTGTGAGAGTGGGTTGTTATAAAGAGAAGGTTATCTCTCGACTTTTGGACTCTCACATACATTCCTGATGTGACACCATCTGCCATGAGGCCCTCATGAGAAGCTAGGCAGATGCTGCTACCATGTTCTTGGACCTCCAAATATGTGACTTAAATAAACCTTGTTTCTTTATTAATCAGTTTTGTTATAAGAACAAAACTGGTTGAAAATTGGTGCTGAGAATGGGGTTGTTGCCATAGCAATACCTGAAAGATGGAAGTAGATTTGGAAATGGGCAAAAGTTAGAAGAGCCTGGAGAAGTAGGCTAGAAAAGGCCTACAATGCTGTACACAGAGAACTTTATACAATGTTGGTGTGGACTCAAATGATGAGACTAGGGAAAGTTTGGAACTTCTCAGAGATTGGCAAAATGATCATGACCAGAATGCTGATAGAAATGTAAACAGTAAAAAGTCATGCTGATGTAGTCTTAGGTGGAGGACTGTTTTAATGGAAACTGGCAAAAAGGCTATTCTTGCTCTGAAGTAGCAAAGATTTTGGCCGAACTATGTCCATGCCCTAGGACTTTACTGAAGACAGAATTCAAGAGTGATGACCTAAGGTATTTAGAAAAAGAAAATTCGAAGCAAAATATTCCAAGAGCCTTGTGGGTATTTTTTAACAGCATACAGCAAGATTCAGAAGCAAAAGCATGACCTACAGCTGGAATCTATAATTAAGATAGAAGCAAAGTGTAAAGATTTGGAAAATTCACAGCCTCCTAAAGAATGAAAAAGGATGTTCAGAAGGGAATACTGAGGGCATAGCTTTCCATAGCTTGTTAGACAAACTCCATAAAAAGTAGCCAACAGCCGAACATCAAGACAATGGGATAAAAGCCCTCAGGCCTAAGAGAACAGAATAGTTTCAGAAAATGGGCACTCTTCAAGGGTTTGCTGCCAAGGACTCTGTTCCCTGCATCTTGGTACAGTGTTCAGCTGTCCCAGCAGTGGCTTAAGCGGGCCTAGGTATAACTTGGGCTGTGCTCCAGAGAGTGCTAACAGTAAGTTTTGGTGGTATCCACACTCACATAGTGTTCAAGTCTGCAGGCTCACAGATTCCAAGAGTTATGAGGGTATAGAAACGTCTATTTAATGGCCCCAGAGGCTAGGCAGAAACCTGCCACAGGGGTGGAACCACCACAGAGATTCTCTATTAGTATACTTATTAGATATGTGGGAGCAAGAGTGTAGCTTTTGAGACTCCAGAAATAGTAAAGCCACAGACACCAGCATGCAACCTGGGTATAGCCACTTGAACCAGGACCAGCGAAGGCACAAAGGCAGGGTTTCCTAAGGCCCTGGATGCCTGCCTATCCTTTGCCCCAGTGTGTACAGGAGGTTACATATGAAGAGAAAGATTCTTCTGAAGCTTTAAAACTTACTGTTTGCCCTTCTGGATTCTACACTTGCTTGATAGGCCTTTCTTTGAGCCTACTTCTATTTTGGGATAGGAATGGTCACCCTGTGCATGTCCACTGATGCATGTTGGAAGTAGATAACCTATTTTGATTTCACAAGCTCACAGCTGCAAGGAGTTTGCCTTGAGTTTTAGATGAGATCCTGGACTTCTGAGTCAATGCTGGAATGAATTACATCTTTGGAGCCTAATGTATTTTGTACAAGAGAAGGCCATTCTGGGGGTCTAAAGACAGAATGCTATCTTTTGAATATCTCCACTAAGCCAGGTGTGGTGGCATACACGATTTGGGAGGCTGAGGCAGGAGGATCACAAGTTCAAGGGCAGCCTGGGCAACTTAGAGAGACTCTGTTTAAAAAATAAAATATAACATAAGGGCTGGGTATGTAATTCAGCACTACAGTGCTTGCCAAGCATATACAAGGTCTTGGGTTCAATCCCCAGATCATACATAGATACATAGATACACATACATACACACACACACACACACACACACACACACACAGAAGAGAACAAAGAAAAGGAAGAAAGAAAATTCCCACCAAAACTCATGTTCAAATTTAAACCCCACTGTAGAAGCTTAATCTGACTATGGTACTTGAAGGCTTTGGGAGATAATTAACATTAAAGGAGGCCAATAAGGGTAGGGTCCTAATCCAACATCCTGAGCTAGGACATTATGTCTCCTCATATGATGCCCCATGCTACCTTGGAATGAACAGTTTCCACCAGTAAGGACTACCTCATAAGATGCAGCTGGCTAACCTTGAACTTCTATCTTTAGAACTGTGAGCTGAATAAACTTTTATTCTCTATAAATTACTCAATCAATATTGTTCAGTTATAACAGTAGTTCTGGACTCACAAAAAAACTCATGTCCTTCTCACAAAATTCATTCATTCCATCACAGTAGTCCCAAAGGCTTGACTAACCAAGCCTTAACACAAACAAGATTCACAAATTGAAAAGAATAGTATATAATCTGTGCTTTGAAAACAACATTTAATAAACAGTGAAACATGGCAACTTTAAAAATTTCTGTATATATCAGATACTATAACTATAATAAGTAGATATTGCCAGGCACAGTGGCATATACCTGTAATCCCAGGTACCTGGGATGCTGAAGCAGGAGGATCACAAGTTTGAGAACAGCCTCAGAAACTTAGTGAGACCCTAAACAACTTACCTAGACCCTGTCTCAAAATCAAAAATTAAAAATTAAAAGGGCTGGGGATGTGGCTCGGTGGTCAAGTGCCCCTGAGTTCAATCCCTAGTACCGCAAAAAAAAAAAAAAAATTAGATATTATTAGAACCTATCTCACAGAAGTTTCTAAGTTAACAAGGTACAAATAAAGGCCTCAAACAGTGCCTAATATATAAGAACACTTTTCCAATGATAGTTATCACTAGTAATACACTTCAAAATCCATACTGTAAGATACAGTACTTTTAACACCATGAACCACACAGAGCAGTGGCTACCATTTACTAATATATGGTCTGATCAGAAAAGAGCAAAGAGACAAGACAGAATGGCTTGTGGAGCTTGGCCTCTGTACCTGGAGGTCCTGCAGCAGCTGCATCTTCCATCAGTTCTCCCTCTTCCAACTCCATGTTGTTATATTCTACATCATTTTCTCCGGACCTAATAAACAAGATTCATCATTCTCAAAGAGTACCTAAATACAATTAACATTTGTATTTGTCGCACTATAAAGAATTTTATAACAAGTGTACCAACTTCCTATGAAGATAGAATATTTCTACATGCAAAAATAATGACTTCTATCAGTATCACTTGTATGAGTAATGTTAATGTTCAAGCAACATTTAAAACAAACTTTTTTAAAGGAAGGAAGTCTTTTTTATAATGTAACTTTATTTTTTATTTATTTATCTTTTATGTGGTGCTGTAGATTGAACCCAGTGCTTCCTTCACACGTGCTAGGCAAGTGCTCTACAACTGAGCCACAACCCCAGCCCTCAAATGTAAACTTTTAAAAATATCAAAGTAGAAGCCAGGTATGGTGGCACATACCTGTAATCTCAGAAACAGGAGAGACTGTGACACAGAAGGATCACAAGTTCAAAGAAAATCTTAGAAAATTAGCAAGACTGTCTCAAAAGGGGCTGAGGATGTGCCCCTGGGCTCAATTCCCAATACCCACCCTCCGCTGTCACACACTAATATCAAGGTAGGGATGGCAACATTTAATTTTTAACTCAGAATATCTGAGAATCACTGTAAGCAGAAGAGATTATAGGTTTAAAGAACTGGTAACCTAATGATAATAAAATTAGGAAATGTTTAAGGAATAAAAGTCCAAATTACAATATAGGACTAAAATAACTTTTTTTAAAAAGGTACTGCTTCCTATTAGTACTCATAAAGACTTTCATATTAAAAAACATTATTTTAAACTACAAAGTACTATTTGGAACAGGAGAAATCAATGTTAGTTTTGTATATTTAAAGAAATCTTAAGATCAGCTACTAGCTTGATCGTATAAGGAGCTCTGCTTTCAAGGAAACTGGTGCCAAGTTGTTTTTTATAAAACATTTATGGGCTGGCAATGCAGCTCAGAAGTAGAGAGCTTGCTTATCATGCATGAGGCCCTGGACTCAATCTTCAGAATCACAAAAAAAAAAAAATTAAAGATTCTCAAAATGATTCTATTGAAACAGAACAAATAAAGAAACACCTACTTCAAAAATATACATTAAGCTGGGCACGGTGGCGCAAGCCTGTAATCCCAGCACTTAGGGAGGCTGAGACAGGAGAATTGTGAGTTCAAAGCCAGCCTCAGCAACGGCGAGGCACTAAGCAACTCAGTGAGACCCTGTCTCTACATAAAACACAAAATAGGGCTGGGGATGTGGCTCAGTGGTCGAGTGCTCCTGAGTTCAATCTCCAGTACCAAAAAAATTAATATATATATATATATATTAAGCAGGGCCAATGACACAAGCCTATAATCCCAGTGGCTTAGGAGGCTGAGGCAGGAGGATTACAAATTCAAGGCCAGTCTCGGCAACTTAGCAAGACCCTGTCTCAAAATAAAAAATAAAAAGGGGCTGGAGATATAGCCCAGTGGTAGAGCACTCCTGGATTCAATCCCCAATGCAAAAAAAAAAAAAAAGGTTATTAAAATTTATTAAGACAGAGTATGCATCTGTGGTGTCTGAATCTAAATCATTCTTCTTCCCCAAATTCATTCAAATAGAAATCCCACTCCAGACAGGTATAGTCAAGAACAAAGATCCTCTACTTCCTGCAGCTCCCAAGAGGCGGCTATATTCCTAGGTGGGGTAAGATACCAGTATTTCTCATTTCTTCAGCTATGTATTACTGATGCCAAGGTCTATGTATATGTAGCCAAAAAGCGAGTGTTCTTTTCTGCTCAGACCCATATGTACAAAAGAGGCTCTACTTGGGTATAGCATGCTGAAAATGCTGAGACCCAAACTGCCTTTGCCACAGCTTATTCATAAGGTGAAGGTCCACTGCTCCACTGCCTAGTTAGCTAAGCTTTTAAAGCAAGAGGGAGAAGTACACCTTTGTCCTCACTCCAGTTTCAGAGCTTTGGCTCAGAGATTTTACCTAGGAGTAAAAGCAGGCTATAAAACAGAGCCACAGGGGATGGAGTTGTAGCTTAGTGGTAGAATACTTGCCTAGCTGGGTTCGTTCCTCATAAAAATAAAGAAATAGGGGCTGGGATTGTGGCTCAGTGGTAGAGCACTTGCCTCCCATGCGTGAGGCACTGGGATCGATCCTCAGCACCACATACAAATAAATAAAATAAAGATATTGTGCCCATCTACAACTGAAAATAAATAAATAAATAAATAAAACAGAGCCACAGAGAAACATGCAACACATTAAGGACATCAACAACATACTAGCAAGTGGATACAGTGATATATGAAAAGAACTATATCTTATCAGTAGAATTTAAAAAATGACCCTCAGAGTAGATCCAAAAAGTGCATATAACAAAATCCAAACCTGTTTATGATAAAAATGCTCAATATTCAATAAAAACTAGTGAAAATACAAAACCTCATGAGGAACCACTGGATCACTCATACACTTCTGGAAGGAATATAAAATAGTACAGCTATTCTAGATAACTGACATTCTCTTCAAAACAAAACATGCAATTATCATACAATCCAACAGTGCATTTATCCCAGAGAAACTAAGAATTATGATGACATAAAATCCCCATGCACAGGCTCTGCACAGTGGTGTACTCCTATAATCCCAGCTACTCAGGAGGCTGAGGCAGGAAGATTGCAAGTTTGAGATCAGTCTTGGCAACTTAGTGAGGCCTTAAGCAACTTAGGAAGACCCTGTCTCAAAATAAAAAATAAGAAAGGTCTGGGGATGTGGTTCAGTGGCTAAGTATCCCTAGGTTCAATTCCTGGAACCAAAACAAACAAAAAAACCCTATGCGCAGATATTTATAGCAGCTTTATTCAGAATTTAGCCAAAACCTGGCAACATTCCAGATGTCTTTCAATGGGCTGGCTGAACAAATTATGGAACATCCACAACATAGAATACTATTCAGCAATAAATAGCAATGAATTATTAATATATACCATAACCTGGATGTAATCTTCAGAGAACTATATTAAAAGAAAAAAGTCAATCCTTTAAGCTACTTATTTGTTTACCCACTTAAGTAACATTCTTAAGATGGGGAACCTTTAAATAAGTGATTGCCAGGAGTTAGAGAGCTGAGGTGGGTAGAAAAGTGATTGTGACTATAAAAAAGCAACATGAAGAATTTATATGGGGGCTGGGGTTGTGGCTCAGTGGAAGAGCGCTTGCCTCGCATGCGTGAGTCACTGGGTTCGATCCTCAGCACCACATAAAAAATAAATAAATAAAATAAGGAAAGTGCGTCCATCTACAACTTAAAAAATTAAAAAAAGAAAAAGAATTTATATGGTGAGGAAAATGTTTTCAATTCTCACTATATCACAGTCAACATTTTGACTGTGGTGATATACTACAGTAATACAAAATGTTCCACTGGGGAAAAGTGAGTAAGTGTAATGGGATCTCTTTTATTATTTCTGATAACTGCATATGAGCCTATAGTTGTCTCAAAATAAAAAAAAAATTAAATTCCAAGAAAAAGTAAATAATATTATTCAGAAAAACCATGAAGGGAGAAAGTTGAGAAAGAAAGAAGGAAAGAAATGAATATTTTTTCCAGTTAAAGAAGCTGGTAATAATCACTATTCAAACAGACTACATGCCTATTTCCTCTTTCTAAAAGGAAGAAGGGCTGGGAACACAGTTTGCCTTCTTGCTGGTAGAGCACTTGCCTATGTGTGTGAGGCAATGGGTTCAATCCTTAGTTCTGTAGGGGGTGGAGGGAGAGAGAGAGCGAGAATATGAATGAACATAAGTGAATCTATAAAAGGAAGGAAAATTAACCTGTTGTTATTTCCATGAATCGTATAAAATAACTTGAATTAAGATATTACTATAGATGAATGTACATGGAAAGAGCACAAACACTATTAGAAAGGTTATGAATCAAGTTTTACATAAAATCCAACTGCCTTAAGAACAATCTTGAAAAAAGCCAAGAGTCATAATAGTCATAGTAATGCAGATTGAATTTCATAGTTAATCTGTTAGCAAGTTGGATTTCACATCATAGAAAGTGCTATTAAAGAATAAACTGTAAATTTTCTATGTTGATTCAAATCAATCAAGTTCAAGTTACCTAAAAAAATCTCACAATAATATGATTTCTCATTTAGGGACTTAAAAAGCACCTAGGCTTCACATTTTAACTAGCTAACCCCTTTCAGACAACTTGTTATATATGTTAAAGGTGAAAAATGGTCTATTTTGTGAGAATGGAGGGGAGCCAAATAGGATGTTAAAAGTCTCATCTGGGATTAGGTGTGATAATGCATGTCTATAATCCCAGCAATTTGGGAAGCTAAGGCAGGAGGATAGCAAATTCGAGGCGATTCTCAGCAACTTAGTGGAACCCTGCCTCAAAAATAAAAAAATAAAAAGGGCTACGGATGTAGCTCAGTGATAGAGTGCCCCTCCCTGGGTTCAATCTCCAATACCACAAATAATAAAAAACTCTCTCATCTGAGGCTGGAATGTAATACAGTGGTAGAGCACTTGCCTAGCAAATGTGAAAGCTTGGGTTAGATCCCCAGCACTGCAAAAATACAAAAAAACAAAACAAAAAACATCTCACCTTAGCTCTTGTTTAAGAGCTGATACAGGACTGGAACAGAGAAAGTATAAGATAAATCTGGGGTGCCTTACAATATCACAAAGCTAAAAAGTCCTTAAAAAGTCCACCTATTAAAAGAACATAGGACTTAGCTGTAACAGGTTACCATTGGTCAAATGTATAATAATTTTGAGCAATGAAATAAATGAAAGTAAGGAATTAAAACCATTTTATACATAAGAATTGATACTAATGAAATTAATATATCAATCAATTAATGGGGCAGAGGAGCAAGCTCTTCCTTAAAGTAGAATTCCACTACTAAATGCAGAAGGAATGATGGAATTAGAAAATGATCATTGGCAATTATTCTGGTTTGGATGTGGGATGTCCCCCAAATGAGCTCACATGTGAGGCAATGCAAGAAAGTTTAGAGAAGAACTGATTGGGTTGAGAAATCCTTAACCAATCAGTGAATTAATCCTCTGATGGGGTTAACTGAGTGGTAACTGGAGGAGGTGGGGCATTGGGGGGCATGGCTTTGGGATATGTATTTTGTATCCTGCAGTGGAGTCTCTCTGCTTTCTGATCTTCATGTGAGCTGTTTCCCTCTGCCACACTCTTTCACCATGATGTTCTGCCTCATCTCAACTAAGACCTCTGAAACAGTGAGCCCTCAAATAAACTTTTCCTCCTCTACAATTGTTCTGGTCAGATCTTTTAGTCAGCAAAAAAGCTGACTAACACAGCAATGACACAGTAACCTTTTCCAAGTAAGAATCATCAAAGGATGTGAGAAACAGGATATGCAGTGTTCTCTATAAAAAGCCCCCATAAGATATTTATTAATGACAAAAGTATAAGTAATTCTACAACGGAGAAACCTGGGAGAAAAAACCTAAATCAAATGATCAAAATTAATAATCATCAGTAATGTGACAGAGTAACAGCATGTGTGACTCCTCCACTCATCATGCACAGAAAAAGATACATCATGACTTCAGGAATACTCCTGCCAAAAGTGCACGACTCAAACTAGTCAAGTGGAAACAGACTAAATTGAGGGACAGTCTACAAAATACCTACTCTGAGGTGCGGGGATGTGGCTCCCACTGAGGAGAGTGCTGCCTAGCATTCCTGAGACTCTGGGTTGGATGCCCAACACCAAGGGGGAAAACAAAAAACAACACACAGAAACAATTACTCTGAATTTCATATCAGTCATGAAGGGAAAAAAACTGTAATTAAAACTTAAGCAGATTAAAGAGATTTAACAACTAACTGCAAATGTAATCTGGCATAGAATCCTGGATCAGACAAAGACATTACTGACATAATTTTAAAAGGTTATAGTGCCAGAGAATTAATTTCCTGAGTTTAATAATTGCTCTGCAGTTATGTAAGAAACATTCTTAAGAACATAAGGAAAAATACATTCACTTAATCTGAAGTATCTCAGAAAAAATTACGTACAGAAAAAAGAAATATAATAAAGCAAAATATTAACATTTGGGAATTAATCCATATAAAAGGAATATGTAAACTCTAAATAATATTTTGTAAGTTTTCTTAAGTATTAAGTAATTCCAAATTTCAAATTTAAAAGTTAAACCCAAAACTCTTGGCTTAGAACCTAGAGATGGGAGGGAAGCTGTCAACTCATTTAGTATTTCCTTCAAGTTCCTTTATTTATTATACCATATCTAGAAAAACATGCTGAATATCACCACTAACTTATCAATATGTTTCTAAAAATCACCATTCAGATGCTTTATAAGTGGTAGGTAATGTGAATCACTCACATAGTTTCTTCATCAATATCATTTTCTTCTGTGTTACTTGTTGCTGTGGAACTGGCAGAAGAACTGCTGCCATCAAGGTGATTTACTTCATCTTCACCAACTAGATCCAGATCCAGATCTCCATCTGAAAGCTCATTCTAGATTAAAGCAAAGAAAAGAAGAATTCTGTTGCAAATGTTTCCACTCTGTTGATCATCCAATCCAGACTATGAAAGAATTATGTAAGCTTCAGAATTCTATTCTCTATCCCTGTGTTTATACTGCTGAGTCCAACAACACTAACTGGTACCACTAACAATTCATGGTTATTGATTTTAGCTAGGTCCTCAATGGAACTGGAAATGCTTCAGATGTTCCATGTCAGCTTTCTAGCAAGGTTCCTCATAAAGCAATATGTCAAACCAACCCTCAAGTCCAACCTAGGATTTATATTCCTCAAGGTCATTAAATAACTTCAGTATCTACACAGAAAAAGTAAGCATAAATGTCCCTAACTTTCGGTTGTCTTTACCTGCAAACGGCACCTTTTCTGTTATTCAAATTTATCAAAGTTTGATGGTTTCATCCTAACCCTTGTTATCTCCTTAGTTCATCAATGTGCTTAACTTTGTCGTCTAATCTCTCTCCCAATGGGCTACTTCAGTTTAATAAAAAACTAAAGTTTCTCATTTCAAAATTAAAACTTCAAAAAAATCTTCTTTCTATACTTTGCCTTAACTACTTAAATTCTTGAATTCTTTTTCTGGTTGTTTTAGCTGGGACAAAATGGTTATCTCCTAATCCTTAATAATTCTACCAACATGCAAATTATAAAGTACCTAACTAGTTTCAGCAAATGAAAACAGAACACATCAAAATCCACAATTTACATAGTTTAGTTTCTGGAATGTTCAGCAGTCTGTTTCAAACACTGTATAGTTTTCTGGAATAAATTAACTTTTAGAATCTTGAAATGCTCAAACACTTCTGACTCATAAACATTAACATTTATAAAACATGTACAAAAATGAAAATTAATGAACAAGATTTTCAGCACATTGATTCCCTTGTATTATATGTTGGAATTCATGATTCTATCATCTCTCATATAAGTCTAAAACTGGCTTAATTATTACATGATAATCTTCATTTTGAATCTTCTCCTCATCTTCTTCATCCTCTTTGGCCTCTCTTACAGAAGCTGTAGTAGGACCACCTTCAAGAAGCATGTCAGAGCATGACCCAGACTTCTTAGCTCGCATCTCTGGAGTGTCATCATTTTGAGGACTAAGATGATTATCTGGTGGTGACAAATCCCTTGATTTTTGAGTTCGAGACAGCTCAATGGTAAGTCTCTTTTAAAACAAGAACAGCATTAACATTAGTTCTAAGCAGTGCCTCGCTGGCATAGAAAAAAATAATTTAAAGTTTAAAAATGGATCTAGATGCAGAAAAAGCATTTAACCAAATACAGCATCCATTCATGTTCAAAACACTAGAAAAACTAGGGATAGTAGGAACCAACCTCAACTTTGTAAAAGCTATATATGTCAAACCCAAGGCCAACGTCATTCTACATGAAGAAAAATTGAAAGCATTCCCTCTAAAAACTGGAAGTAAGTAAAGATGTCCTCTTTCACAGTTTCAACATGGTTCTTGAAACTCTAGCCAGAGCAATTAGGCATAAAAAAGAAATTAAAGGGATACAAATAGGAAAGGAAAAACTCACACTACCCCTTATTGTCAACAACATGATTCTATATTTAGAAGACCCGAAAAAACTTCACCAGAAAACTTCTAGAACTGATAAACTCAGAACAGTAGCAGGAGATAAAATTAACACCCATAAATCAATTGAGTTCCTATACATCAGTGATGAATCAACTGAAAGAGAAATTAGGAAAATTATCCCATTCACAATAGCCTCAAAAACAAAATAAAATATTTGGGAATTAAGCTAATAAGAGGTGAAAGACCTTACAATGCAAACTACAGGATACTAAAGAAAGAAGCTGAAGACGACCTTAGAAGATAAAAAGATCTCCCACGTTCTTGGATAGGCAAAATTAATATTGCCAAAATGGCCATACTACCAAAAGTGCTACACAGATTTAATGCAATTCCTGTTCAAATTAAAAAATGTTCTTCATAGAAATAGAAAAAGCAGTCATGAAATTCATTCGGAAAAATAAGCAGCCCACAACAGCCAAAGCAATTCTTAGCAAGAAAACTGAAGCAGTAGGCATCACGATACCCGACCTTAAATTATACCACAGAGCTATAGTAACAAAAAATGGCATGGGCCAGGCGCAGTGACACATAGCTGTAATCCCAGCATTTTGGGAGCCTGAGACTGGAGAATCACAAGTTCAAAGCCAGCCTCAGCAACAGCGAGGCACTAAGCAATTCAGTGAGACTCTGTCTCTAAATAAAACACAAAATAGGGTTAGGGATGTGGCTCAGTGGTACAGAAGAGGGCACAGAGACAGACCCACATAGTTATCTAATGCTAAAGGCACCATAAACATACATTGGAGAAAAGATAGCCTCTCCAAAAAATGGTACTGGGAAAACCAAAAATCCATTATGTTGCCAAATGAAATTAAACCCCTATCTCTCACCCTGCATAAAATCTGACTCTAAGTGGATCAAGGACCTAGGCATTAAACAAGAGACCCTGCACTTAATAGAAGAAAAAGTAGGTCCAACTCTCCACCCTGTTGCCTTAGGAACTGACCTCAATAAGATTCCTGAAGGAATTCCAAGAAGTAAAATCAAGAATCAATAAATGGGACGGTATCAAACTAAAAAGCTTCTTCACAGCAAAGGAAACAATCAAGAACATGAAGAGGGATCCTATGGAATGGAAGAAAATCTTTGCCACCTGCACCTCAGATATAGCATTAATCTCCAAAATATATAAAGAACTCAAAAAACTTAACACTAAAAGACCAAATCAAAAAATGGGCGAAGGAATTGAACAGACACTTCACAAAAGAATAAATACAATCAGTCAACAAATATATGAAAAAATGTTCAATATCTCTAGCAATTAGAGAAATGGGAAATTTAGACTCCACTCAGATTTCATCACACTCTAGTCAGAATGGCAATTACCAAGAATACAAGTAACAATAAATGTTTGGGAGGATGTGGGGAGAAAGGTACTCTCATACATTGTTGGTGGGACTACAAACTGGTGCAACCACTATGGAAAGCAGTATGGAGATTCTGTAGAAAACTTGGAATGAAACCACTATTTGACCTAGCTCTCCCACTCCTCAGTTTATATTCCAAAGGTTTAAAATCAGCATACTATAGTGACACGGCCATATCAATGTTTATAGCAGCTCAATTCGCAATAGCTAAGCTATGAAACCTAGGTGCCCTTCAACAGAGGAATAAAGAAAATGTGGGGTTGGGGTCATAGCTCAGTGGTAGAACACTTGTCTAGCATATGTGAGGCACTGGGTTCGATTCTCAACACCACATATAAATAAATAAAGGTCCATCAACAACTAAAAATATTATTAAAAAAAGAAAATGTGGTACATATACACAATGGAATATTAGTCATAAAGAATGAAAATATGGCATTTGCTGCTAAATGAATGGAACTGGAGACTATCATGCCAAGTGAAATAAGCCAATCTCCAAAACTGAAGACCAAATGATCTCTCTGATACGCAGATGCTAATACAAAATAAGGAGGCAGGAAGGGAAGAATAGAAGTTCATTGTATTAGACAAAGGGGAATGAAGGGAAGGGAGTAGAGATGGGAAGAGGTAAGACAGTAGAATGAATCAGACATAACTTTCCTATGTTCATACATGAATTCACGACCAGTGTAATACCACATCATGTACAACCACAAGAATGGGAAGTTATACTCCATATATGTACAGTATGTCAAAATATACTCTACTATCATATATATCTAAAGTGAACAAATTAAAAAATGGATTTAGATATTCCTAAAACTATTTATTTTCTTTCATTTTTTTTGGTATTGGGGATTGAACCCAGGGCACTTAACCACGGAACCACATCCCTAACCCTTTTCATTATTTTTTTGAGACGGGGTCTCTCTAAGTTACTAAGGCTGGCCTGGAACTTGCAATCCTTCTGCCTCAGACTCCCAAGTCACAAGGATCAGAGGCGTGTGCCCAATTTCTTAAAACTATTTCTTGAACTAACTTATTCACCCACTTCTGCCTTCTATTTATGGAGGGAAATTCTATAGCAAAGATAAATACTTCATTTATTCTCCTCCTTTCATATTTAGCCCAAGCTACATAATAATTACAAACTGTTTAGAAACAAGGTTTTTATTTTTTGTTTTTCTCAGGGCTAAGGATTGAACCCAAGACCTTATACATACTAAGCAAGTGCTCTGCCACTGAACTACACACCCAATCCCAAGAGTTTAAAATAGTACACTTAACATGAAAATCTCCAGAAGTACATATTGTTCATATTTTCTTCTCTTGTCTATTAAGAATACCCCAAACCTCCCATCCTATCCTAAACTCCTATTAAGGAAAAAAAAATTCCTCACACAATCTCATCATTTTAAAATAAAAATTCATTAAAGGATCTTCCCTAGGGCTCATTCAACCATAGTGAGAGTTCGAGATGGGGCAACTTTCAATTATTCTATAGTTTTGAATCTTTTAAATCTAACAAATTGTGGAGGAGAATTACCTTAGTCACTGAGAGAAACACAGACAGTACCTCAAACTAGAGCAACACTATGCAATACAACTTTAAGCAGTAACGGAAATGATCTAAATCTGCAATGCCTAACACAAGCATTTGAAATGTAGCCACTGCAACAAAGTCACTATATCTTTAATTTTAATTAAGCTAAACTGACGCAGCCAAACATAGCTAGTGGCTACCAAACTGGGAAAATGCAGAACCTATAGGCTCAAAAGATGGTAAATAGGATCATTGGATTTTTTTCCATAAAAGTATAAAAAGCATTAAATATCCAAAATCTAATTCCAAATGTAGCAGGCAAAAAGGACAGTATAAAACACTACACCAGAAGTAGATGTTATTTCCTTACCTCTTTAAGATTGTTTATTTGTTGGATATAACTAGTCTGTGCAGCTTCCAACTGAGTGATATACCAATGCTGATCCCGACATTTTTGAAAAAAAGTTGGTGAACGGACCTGAAACCTTAAAAGAATTGCTCCACATGAAAAATAATCCAAACAGTCAAATATTATTAGTCTAGCCTTGAATCTGTAACTATAAATTCTACAATATTAGTTTGATAATGTTGTAAGGCCAAAATTCAAATGAACTGGAGCTCCTCATATTCACCATTTACACGGGTAGTCCACAAATCATGACCAAAGGTTCTGAAAACTCAGTTGACTAAACTCAAACTATAAATTTCTAGAAATAACACATATTTTAATACTATAGCTCAAATAAAATGATGATCATAAGTAGGGAAGAAGAGGACCACACTACCTATCTTTATTGTCTAGGTCAAGCCCTAGTAAAATAAAGTTCAATATAAGTGCTACTCTGTTTCCTATCACTCAAGAAAACTCACTGCCTTAGACACCCAGGATTGCCTTATTATCCCCTACAGTCTCATGTTCTAACTAAACTACTATCTTCAACCCCTCTATAGTTTATAATAAAAAAATCCCCATATCACAATATAACATATTTCTGGCTTTTTAAAATCATTAAATGAAACAAACGTCTGCCTTTGTTATAGAGCCAAATATGGCTACATTTAGTGGAAAAAAATGCAATACACGTGTAATGATTTTTTTTTTTTTGAAGAAAGAATCACAAAGCAAGATCATTTTGTAAGTCTATGTCTTTCTCACTCCTTGTAGCCCTTTTACTCTGATGTTAGCTACTGCTATAGTTTGAATCTTAAATGTCCCCACAAAGGCCCACGTGCTGATGGCTTGTGGCCTAGAGTGGTGCTACTGGAAGGACTTCACATCATTGAGGACATGCTCTTTTTTTTTTGTAAGTGTATTTAGACTTTTATTTTCAATTTTCAATGTTAAATATGCATACACGTCACAGTATATCATTATATAGGATTCATCCTTGCTTCCTCAGAGTTACGTAATCTATTTTAATATACTCTCACTTTACTCATCCCTGTGTAGAGGACATGCTCTTGAAGGGGATAGTGGGACTCCAGCCCTTTCCCCCTTCTCTTTCATGTCTCAGTCGTGATATGACCAGATTTACTTTAGCACATGCTTCTGCCACGATGTGCTGACTCAACACACGACCAAAGCAATTAGGCCAACTGATCATGGTCTGAAACCTCCAAAGCTGACCCAAAATAAAACTTTTCTAAGTTATCTCAGGTACTTGTCATAGGAATGAAAAGTGAACACAGCTATCATTCTGTTCTCGCCCCCCACTAGGATTTTACACCTAGTGTTGCTGACCAACTAGTAGCTAATTGCAGCAAGTATCCAAGTTAAGTCAAGGATGAGAGGGTAGAGCTGATTCATGTAACCACCATTATAAGTAGAGACTGCCTAGATAGTATTGGTTGGTAAGACCTTCTAAAAAGAATTTTCTTTGAGCCCAGGGCAATGGCACTGCCTGTAATCCCAGCCACTTGGGGGGCTGAGGCAAGAGGACCACAAGTTCAAAGCCATCAGCAACTTAGTGAGGCCCTAGACAACTCAGCGACCCTGTCTCAAAATAAAATACAAAAAGGGCGGGGGATGTGGCTCAGTGGTTGAGCATCCCTGGCTTTATATTATTTTTACTATATGTGCCATTAAAATAAAAGCAAGCAGCAGAAAATTGTTCTTCTTTTAACGAAAGAATAAATAAATACATATTTAGCTACAGGAAAGGGTTAAATAACTTTCTAATAAGTACATATGAAGTTCTAATAAGTACATATAAAGCATCCCTGCATTCAATCTGCAGTACCAAAAGAAAAAAATTTTGAGCGATCTTTCATTAAAAAAATATTAAGAGTAACAGGATGATAATTAAAATCCCCTCCCCATGAATGCTACAGGAATTTACTTATATTGTTATTGCAGCATTATTTTATAAAATAGTACATTTTGTTTTTATTTACCCATTTTGTTCTGAATTCCCTGAGGACAAAAATCATTTTTAATTCCTTTTGTATTATCAGACTCCATATATATTGCTGTGTAAATAATTAAACATTATAGGAATCTGTTTCTACACTAATATACCATCTCTAAGTAAAGGTTTTGCTCTAAACAGGGATAGCCTACACGAACACTAGAGGTCAGATTAAATTACATTAAAAAAGGAAAATCTCACACTGATTGCCATTAGAAAGATTCTACATCACTATCATTAAAGTAAGGCAAGAACGAAGACTATAAAACATGGCTCTTTAGTAGGTTAGTAAACTGATATTTGAGTAACTCTGCAATTCCATGAATGAAGCATGAAATAGCAACAAATCATTTCTCTTGGTGAAGCTGGATATGGTGGCACACTTCCATAATCCCAGCAACTTTGAAGACTGAGGCAAGAAAATTCCAAGTTAGACGCTACCCTTCACTACTTAGCAAGACCCTATCTCAAAATTTAAGGAATGGAGATGTAGTTCAGTGGTAGAGCTCCTCTAGGTTCAAACCCCAATACTGTTAGTACTAGTACTAGTACTACTACTAATACTACTACTAATAGTAATAGTAGATTTAGCTAAGCATAGTAGCACACACCTGAAATCCCAGTGACTCAGGAGGTTGACACAGAAGGTATCCAAGTTTGAGGCCAGCCTCAGAAACTTACAGAGATTTTGTGTCAAAAAATAAAAAGGGATGGGGATTTAGCTCAGTGGTAAAGTGTACCTAGGTTTAATCACCAGGACTCCCCCCAAAAAAACTAAAAATAAAGTATTATTTTTCTTTGTGAATAATTACAAGAAAACATTATGAAGCAGAATGCAAATAATGTCCCCAGAAGAAAATACAATAAATATCATTGTTTTTTCCTACACTAAAAATCATATCCCTTTTTTTCACTTCTTTATTCTCCCAGAAAAGCTAGGAAGAAGGCATAATTGTAAAGGATGATATAATGGCAACTCAGTAAATTAGCAAAAAAATTTTGTTTTGATGAAAACTTTCTAAACCATTTAACACTCTGGAACTTCTCAGTTCAGACCATCTGAATCTCCTCTTTTAAAAATTCGAGTTCTCAGCCAGGCTTGCATGTGGTGCACGTCTATAATCCCAGAGACTGAGGCAGGAGGATCTAAACTTTGAGCCTAGCATCAGTAACTTTCTGAGAACCTGTCTCAAAATAATTAAAAATAAAAGGGCCGGGGATATAGCTCAGTAGTAGAGAGCCTTTGGGTTCAATCCCCAGTACCAAAAACAAACAAACAAACAAAAAACCCTCAAGTTCTCATTATCATTAAATTATATCTTCACGTAATGATGCCTCAAAAATTCTGACCTATAGGGCTGGGGCTGTGGCTCAGTAGTGGAGCGCTTGCCTAGCATGCGTGAGGCACTGGGTTCGATTCTCAGCACCACATGCAAATAAATAAAATAAAGATCCATTGACAACCAAAAAATTAAAAAAAAAAAAAAATTCTGACCTATAGAAGCTACTCTCAACAAGCTGAGGCAGTGGTGCACACTGGTAATCCTAGCAACTCCAGAGGCTATGGCAGAAGGATTGCAAGCTTGAGGGCAGTTTGGGTAATTTAGCAAAATCCTGTTTCAAAAGACAAAAAGGGCTGGGGATGTAGCTCATTGGTAGAGTGACCCTGAATTCAAGCCTAAGTACCAGGAAAAAAATAATTTAAAAAAGCTACCCCAACATTAAGTGGGGCTGTTGTTTTACAGTAATTGTGTAGTCTGTTCCTTCTGCAAGCATTACATGCTAGTATTTATCAATTTTCATCTCTTTTTTTTTTTGCAGGGTTGGGAATTGAACTCAGACCCTTGCACATGTGAGGCAAGCGTTCTACCAGAGTTATATCCCCAGACCCCCTCTAGTCTCCTACTTTTAATTTGCCATTTTTTAGAAAGAAAAACAAAATTAGTTTGTAAAAGCAGTCACCAAATATAATATATCCTGTCAAATAAAAGAAATTAGGTGTTTGATCCCTCACTGCCCTCAGATTATACCTTATACACATGGGCTGGAGGAAATTTTATACAATATTTTTACTGTGGCTGCATTTTGACTGTGACTCCTCACATGACGTTAGGTGGTGGTGGAATTTTTCACTTCTGGTATCATATTGGCACTCAAAAAGATTTGGATTTTGGAGTATTCCAGGTTTTTAGATTAAAGATCCTCAATCTGTGATTGTTTCCTTTATCATGTAATTAATAACTAAATGTTGAACAAACCTCACATTTATCATACACTTAAATACTTAGGACTTCTGAAATAAAATAGTTAAGAAATTAGTAAGGTTAGTATAGATTTTAGTATTCTTCATTAAATGAATGGACTTTAAAATTTTGACATTATTTCATCTATAATAAAAGTCACAATATCAAATATTTCCTTTTACCTTAAAATCACTGTATCATTTTGTCGATTCAAGTATCCTTCATTTGCAAGTAAGTCCAATCGGAAAAATCTATTATAGCCCCAGCATTCTCCAACTTCAAAGTCAGATGCAAATTCTCGAATGATATTTTTAGTAGGATCATTGCAGGACTGGTGAACCATCTCCACACGATATTCATATCTAAAATTGAAAAACAGACCGCTAATATAGAGTGAGCAAAGTAAAAAACATTAAGGTCATTAATCATTTGAGAAGAAATTTCATAACATATATATGTGTGTGTATATATACACATACACACAGTTAAACTGCTTTCAGAAAGGACTATACAATTTTACAAAAACAGCAGTATACTAAATGGGCCACCAAAACATGACTGGCATGAGGGTCCTATTTTCCTCATAAAAATGTTTACCAAGGGGGCTGGGATACAAGTTGGTGATAGAGTGTTTGCCGAGCATGCATGAGGCCCTGGGTTCAATCTCCAGTAGTGAAAAAGAGTTTATAAATATATTAGGAATAAAACAGCACCTACAATAATACATTTTATAAAAAAAAAAAAAAAAAAAACTTCAAAGTGGCTTTTACCAATACTGTGAATTTTTTCATATATTTATTTACTACTTATATTTCCACACATATATTCTATTAATTTAAAACTACTTAAAAATACTTCACTTTTCCAATAAAAGTTAAGCAACTTATGCATTCAAAAATTCAAGCCTATAAATTTTTCTAGTGGAAAATAAGTATACATTGGAAAATTTTTTCAAAATAATTAACTGTCAATTTCATCTCAAAAAACAATTTTTAGGGACTGGGGCTGTAGCTCAGTGGTAGAGCGCTTGCCTAGCATGTGTGAGGCACTGGGTTCGATCCTCGGCACCACATTAAAAAAATAAAAGGCATTGTGTGTATCTAAAACTAAAAAAAAAAAAAAAATTTTTTATATTACTTTTAAAATAAGTGAAAACTAGAAACTCAACAACAATCAAGAAACTGAAAACATGGAAGAAAAGACATTAATGCAAATGATCAAATATGTCTAGATTCAAGTACAGATAAAAACTTAAAACTGATATAAAACAATTTCTGAATAATCATATGCTTTGTATGAAAAGGCATACAGTGTTTAGGCAAAACAGTCTTTTCATTAGTTATTTTAAGTCATGACAGAGAGAAACTAAACATTTTTTACATGGTAATTAATCCAAGTAAAATTATGTACATAGCATCTCAACCTCAACATTAGATAAAACTAAAACCTTAAATTTGAATGTTGCAACCCAGATTCTTTCCTTATATCAAACTATTTCCTTAAACAACTCAAAGCAATTTCCCTTCTTTAAAACAAGTCATTCCTCACTCTCAAAATCAATCCCAGGATGTCACTCATATGCAAATTTCCCCTGAAATCCTACATACATACATACATACATACACACATACCTTTATAAAAATATTTAAGTATAATGAAATTGCACAAGCAATTCTGCAGAGTTCTAGATGATATTAAAATCTACTGGACGATTTCAGCTACTCCACAGTTAAATCCTGAATTCCATAATTGAATGACATTTCAATATTTAATGAAAAAGCATTTAGAATCCCCTTTTTTTTTTTGTGGTGCTGAGGATTGAACCCATTACCTTGTGCATGTGAGGCAAGTACTCTACCAACTGAGCTATATCCCCAGCTCCAGAACCCTTTTCTAGGGCTACTGAAATGTTAAGAGAAAAACAATTTATATTCATTTTCATCAGAACAGAACAGTACCATGAAGGTATTTATATCATATCTAGTAAATGCATAAATTCTGGTATAATGTTCTCATTTTCATTCAAACACTTTTTTACTGGTGCATTATAGTTGTACATAATGTTGTTACATATTAGTACATGCATAGAATATGATAATTTGGCCTTTCCAGTACTTCCCCCCTCCTCACACCGCTGAAGATGATCTCCTTCATCTATTCTACTGCTCTACCTTTGCTTTACATGCTATCACCTGCCACCTTTCTTTTCCTTTTTCCTCTCTGGAAAACATAATACCCTTGATGTTCTGATTCAGTCAGAAATACTTTTAAAAACCTTGTGATTTCCTTTTTGATCCAGAAGTTATTAAGAAATATGTTATTTAGGTTTCAAATATTTTGATATTTTCAAAATATATAATATCTAAATTAATTCCATTTTGGTGAGAAAACATACTTTAAATCATTGAGTTCATTCATATTCAGAGCTATATCTTGGTAAATATATGCTCTTAAGAATGATGTGGCTGAGGGAAGTGCGGCATGCCCATAATTCCAGCAACTTAGGAGGCTCAGGCCGGGAGAGCGCAAGTTTGAGGCCAACCTCAGCAACTTAGTGAGACCCTATCTCAAAATAAAAAATAAAAATGGCTAGGCATGTAGCTCACTGGTAGAGCACCCTTGGGTTCAATCCCTAATGCCCAAAGAAAGAAACTTTAAGAAGGTTTTAAATGATTTGCCATTTATATTGGGTGTATAGTGCTGGAAATCAAGCCCAGGGGCTTACTCATGCTAGTCAAGTCCTCTACCTATGAGCTACATATATTTCCAGCTTTCTTTATATTTAAAATGAGTTTCTAGTGGACAGCATATACTTCAGTCTTGCGTTTTTAGCCAATCTAAAAATCTTGTGTGTGTGTGTGTGTGTGTGTGTGGTGTTGGGGATTGAACCCACCGCCTTATGCATACCAGGCAAGAACTTACCAAGTGAGTTCTATTCCCAGCTCCAACCTAAAAATCTTTCCCTTAAAACACACACACACACACACACACACCATGGTATGGTAGATACCCTGGTCCTTCTTATAAGCCTATCAATCTGGTAGTCTTCCTTGTTGCCAGCATCTCCACCTTCACAAAATGAGTGGTCTTTTTTTTCATTCCATCTCGTGCAGAAAATAATTTCAAGGGCCACAGTGAGTTATTTGCTTCTTTGAAATGTTGTCCTATAGTATCTCTCTCATGAATCAGATTCTCCATGCAGATGATGCCATACTTACAAAAGATGAAGCAGTCAAAGCTTTATCTGTCAAGGTAGTTCATTTCTTAATTTTGCTATTATCACACTTAATAGAATAATTTACCGACTTCAGTTTCAATTACTCCCATGCAATATATGGATATTCACAATCCTCAGCATGTTAACTGAAGCCTTGTTGAACTTAAGAAAAGATGCCATTAAAGATTCAGTAAAAGCAAAGAAGGTACAACATCCTATTTACCCTTTGGGTGCACCCCACTGATATCTCTGATCTGGATGACAAATGCCAATTTGGGGCTTGAGGTGACAGAAATTTCCAGCTTTTAGTGCCATCCTAGCCATTCAAATTTGAGTTCTGTATATATCTCTGTATTCCTTATGACCGTGCTTAACTTCTTCATATATAAGCTTCCTCCTTGCCTTTTGTTTTTAAAGTTTTTTAGTTGTAGATGACACAACACCTTTATTTATTTATTTGTTTGTTTGTTTATTTATTTTTATGTAGTGCTGGGGATCAAAACTAGTGCCTCACCCATGCGAGGTGAGTGCTCTCCCACTGAGCCACATCCCCAGCACCCACTCCTTGCCTTTTAAAGCATAATCCAGGCAAACTTTTTTTCAGATGCTTTTTATTTTCAGTTCTGCCAAATTCCTTCACCTTTCTTAGGGGTTTCTGGCATAGCAGGAATCTTCTTTTTGATACATTCCAAGTTTTCAGACAAAAAAGGGCCAATCATCTTTTAACTGGGTTAATGTGAATTTAATCTATTTGTTTTAGAATCTCATTTTATCTTCTTTCTTGCTAGACTAGCTATGTATCTGTTACTTTATAGTTCAGTTGTGGTAGGATAATCATCTCTCTCTTATTCCCCCATAAGATATCCACATCCTAATCTCCAAAACCTGTGAATATTATCTTCTATGGTAAATAAGAGGGCATGTTACTGTATAAAGCTAAGAATTATGAGACTGAGGAGATTATCCTGAATTGCACAGGTGGAACCTAAATGTAATAACTGTCCTTATAGGAGGAAAACAGAGGAAAATCTGACATGAGACCAGAAAAGACAAGGCAATATAACCACAGAAACAGATAATGGAGTGGTAAGGCCACAAGGCAAGGAATGTTGGCACTCACCAGATAGTGGAAAAGGCAGGGAATGAGTTCTTCCCTAGAGCCTCTGGAACAAGCACAGTGGTACTGAAAGTTTGATTTTCGCTCAGCAATAGATAACAGATTTCTGAATACCAGGACTGTGAGAGAATAAATTTCTGTTGCTGTATACCACCAAGTTTGTGGCTTTTTTTTTTTCTAAGCACATAAAGGAAACTAATACAAAGGTATATATCTTTAACTTATTACAGTTAAGCTTTCAGTTATACCACTTACACCATAATGTCAGACACTTAAACTGTACATCTGTGAACTCAGTTTTTAACCTTTACCTGATTATTGTCATGTATTTATTTCAACAAATTTATTTTCCCAAAGCATCGATTCTCTTTCAATGTTATTTTAATTTAAAAAAATTTTAAAATTTACTCATGTACTTTCCATTTTTTTTCTATTTTGAAACCTCCTGGTGCTGTATTAATCTATTCTTTTTTAAAAATTTATTTATTCTAATTAGGTATACATGACAGAATACATTTTGATTCATTGTACACAAATGGAGCACAACTTTTCACTTCTCTGGTAGCACACAATATAGAGTCACACCATGTGTGCAGTTATACACGTACCTAGGGCATTGATGTCCATCTTATTTCATCATCTTTCCTGCCCCCACGTCCCGTCCCCTCCCCTCCCCTCTGTCTAACCAAAGTTTCTCCATTCTTCCCATGCCCCCTCCCACATTATGGATCATCATCCACATATCAGAGAGAACATTTGGCCTTTGGTTTTTTGGGATTGGCTTACTCTGCTTAGTATGATATTCTCCAACTCCATCCGTTTACCTCCAAATGCCATAATTTTAATCTCTTTTAATGCTGTGTAATATTCCATTGTTTCTATATACCACAGTTTCTTTATTTATTCATCTATTGAAGGGCATCTAGGTTGGTTCCACAATTTAGTTATTGTGAATTGAGCTTCTATGAACATTGAAGTAGCTGCATCATTGTAGTATACTTTTTTAAAGTCCTTTTTGTATAGATGAGGAGTGGATACCTAGGTCAAATGGTGATTCCATTTCAATTTTTCTAAGTAATCTCCATACTGCTTTCCAGATTGGTCGCACCAATTTGCAGTCCGACCAGCTGTTTACGAGTGTGCCTTTTCCTCCACATCCTTGCCAACACTTGTTTGTATTCTTGATAACTGACATTCCGACTGGTGTAGATGAAACTTTAACAGTAGTTTTTATTTGTGTTTCTCTAATTGCTAGAGATGTTGAACACTTTTTCATATGCTTGTTGATTTAAGGTATTGTAGTTTCTACCCTATTATCTTGTAGTGTCCGTGCAGGTTACCAATACCTCACCTCTGGTGTAACCAGGACTACCGGGACCTTGGTGATGGTCTTCCCAGTTCTGGCTGTTGCCTCTAGATGAAAGTAGGCCCAGACAGCCACTTATTGGTACACAGGGAAGCTGCAGCATGGTCAGTCTCTTCTGCACGTGCACAGTCAGTCCTTCTTTCCATTTCTAGTACTCTTCTCTTCCTCCTTCCCCTCGCCTTTCAGATTCAAATTTATATAGCCAAATAGCATTTTCCCCCTTCTAACGAATCATGTGCTTTAATATTTCTTATAGTCCAGGTCAGAAAATATGTCTGCAAATGTCTTTCTTTCACTTTTTTTTAAAAAAAGATATTTTTGGTAGATAAAGCTAAGTTGATAAGATTTTTTTCTTTCAGTCTTTCTAAGAAGTTACAGTATTACAATTTCACTTTGTTTCAAATGAGGTATCTGATTTCATTCTCACTCCCCCTTTTTTTGGGAGGGGGCAGGCAGTACTGGGGATTTTAACCAGGGTGGCTTAACACTGAGCCACATCCCCAGCCCTTTTTGTTTTATCATCAGACAGGTTCTCACTAAGTCCTTAGGGCTTTGCTAAATTGCTGAGGTTGATCTCAAACTTGCAATTCTCATGTCTGAGCCTCCTGAGTCACTGGAATTACAAGTGTGTGCCACTATACCCAGCTAATTTCATCCTTTTTCTTTCCCCCTAACCCCCACCACCACAGTGCTGGTGACCCAACCCAGGATCTAGCACATATTTAAACAAGTGCTGTACCACTAAGCTACATCCCCAAACCTGATTTCATTCTTTTGTTCCTGTACATATCTTTTTTTGGGGGACTGGCTATTTGAGATTGTTCATCAGTATTCATTTAAATATATTTTCTGCTCAACCCAAAGGAGGTGGAAATGTACAACTCCTCGTGGGGGAAAGGAAACTGAAGATTCTGACTTTTTACAATTTCCTTTAACTGCCAAAGTTCCCTGCCTGCTAAAAGCCCTTCAAAAGTATGACAAACTCCTCCCATGATGTGGCCCTGATAAACCTTATAAAACTCAGACCCTTCTTGTAGCCAACTGCCATTTTCCCCTTGAAAATGTGCCCCTTTGTTGCTTAATAAAACATTGCTCATCCATTGAGGTCTAACTTTTTTTTTTTCTTTTTCTTTTTTTTGGTACTGGGGATTGAACTCAGGGGCACTCAACCACTGAGCCACATCCCCAGCCCTATTTTGTGTTTTATGTAGAGACAGGGTCTCACTGAGTTGCTTAGCACCTCGCTGTTGCTGAGGCTGGCTTTGAACTCGTGATTCTCCTGTCTCAGCCTCCCTAAGTGCTGGGATTACAGGCTTGAGCCACCGTGCCCAGCTTAACTTTTTCTTTTTTTATTCGCTTTCATTTGGTGCTGAAACCCAGGACGGGGTTTGGGACACTCTACCTCTTCCTATCCTAATGAACTTCTACCATCTTTTCTCATCTCCCTTCCATTCCTTTCCTTCTTTCCTCCTGATGAGAGGAGGCCCTTCACACTCTCCAAGTCCACTACAGCTCAATGGTGGCCAGTAAGCAACCCAAAATCAACCCTAGTCCTGGGCTAGGTTTTTGCTGCCTTACTACCACATGGATGGAGCGAGAACCTGTATAGGTCCGTTATTGGTGCTGGAGGCATCCTCTTAGCCCTATCCTCCCCTATTTCTTCCTTCTCTTAGGTATTCGTTCATCAGAGGCTGCTTTTTGCCATTTTGTTCCCGCATGCAACACTGGTCTTATTCTTCAGAGAGGTCAGATCCCTTCTTGACTCTCTCAAAAGCACCCTACCCAACACCCTTGCCTTCTGGCTCATCCAGATCCCAAGGGTCCTCCACTAATGGGATTACAGGAGGGGATGCCCTCTCATTCTCTGGTAGAACTCTGTCTGGTGATGGGAGACATCCAGGGATGCTTTGATCTGAACTGCCACCCTCATCAAAACTCTCCGACATGGGGGCTCCATCCCACAGGATGCTCCCTTAGGTTGTCTCATTAAAAAATTTTGAAATCGTCCACTTCCAATTTGATCTCAAAAGTAAATGTTGTGGGCTGGAGTTATGGTTCAGTGGTAGTGTGCTTGCCTAGCATGTTTGAGGCACTGGGTTCAATCCTCAGCACCACATAAAAATCAATAAAGTGAAAAAAAAAAAAAAAAGTAAATGCCTTATTAGGCTGACTACACAGATCTGGCTGCAATCTAAATTAGACAACCTAAGTTGATGGCCCAAACTCAGAATCCTTCAAGACTTAGACAGTTTCCTCCAACAAAATGACAAATGGGCTGAGGTTCCTTAACTACCAAGATTGTACTTTCACTCAAGGCCCTCATTTTGTCCACCTTGCCCTGCTCTACCATTAATTCTTGGACTCCCCACTCCATAAGCCCCCTAGATCAGGTCCTGACTCCCAGCCCTCTTCATTTACTACCCTGAAATAGCAGATGATCGCCCATCAAAAGTACATTAAAAAAAAAAAAGTACATAAAGTTGGAGGCTATAAAGGAAAGTTTCATAGATAGGAAGGCGTGGTAACTATCAAGAGAGACTGTCAGTCACAAGCTTTTTTCTGAGTCAATTTGAGACCTACAAATCTTCCTAACCTCCTTACATAGGTAAGCTTGATCTGTTTCTGTGCTTGCTAGAATGATTATCTAGCCCCAATATTTATCCCTCATATTGATTTAAAAGATATAAAGTGGCACATAAAAGTCCCAATTAACTTTACTAAGCCCTAATTGACACAGATAAAGGGATCTCTACTGAACACAGAGGTAATGCCAAAAAAAAAGGCATTTTGAAAAAATCTAATGGCATTAGACATCTTAACTACAGCTCATGAGGACATCTGTGATATTATAAAAGCTAAATGTTATGTATAATAATTCTATCAAATGCGGCCACTGTGCCAACCCCTGTATGCTTTCATTTCCAAGAAGCCCTGCCCAGCCTAAGTGGGCAGGATATGTCACTTTCCTCTGCAAACTACCTGTTATCTGCAGGAGAAATGCAAGCCCAAGATAATGTGGACAAAAGGAACCCAAGTTACCCTGAAGGAGGAGACTTTTGTGACCAGATCCTGAAACTCTGGGAGTAAGGATAGTTCCTCCTAGCCATAAAATCTATAAGAACATATGGTTAGGAATCCAATTAGAACCAGTTGGCATGGTGACCAAGAGTTGCCATGACAGTGGGCACTTGAAAGCCTCATGTCACCCTGCTGTCAGTCAAAAGTCGAGAGGTAGGTTGGATTTCCCCCTTTACCCAGGTGTTGGGAATGTTGGTCCTGATTTGCATCAGTTCCTTTTCTGCGGGAGAAATTTGATGTGCGGAATGGAGGAAAGCTTGAGACAATTTAAGACAGCTGGCTGGGCTCACTCCCTGGTGCTGCATGAAGGTCTCTTGTTCCAAATCTGACCCTGACAGCCCTCTGGAGTACCACTATCTGTTTCTGATTCACTTGGCCTGATGGTGGAGGGCACCCTCACCCAATGGATCCTAGATCCTGAGATGAAATATTAGTCTGATCTGAGGTCTTTGGGAAAGAAGTGACCCCATTAATACCCAGAGTATGAGCCAAGCAATCTCTCCCTTTTCAGAAGTGCTTCTTCTGAAAAGGAATTCTGTGCACACTGTCTGCCTCTTAAACAGGGACCCATTATGAGAGCTTCTCAAGATAGAGCTCCCCTAAGCTTTAAAATTAGACTACCTTCTCTAGACTCTAAGAAGACACACTCCACATCTGGCAGGAAAAAGAGCAGAAAATCTGTCTTAGTTACTTACAGTAAAACTACCCTCACCTGTATTAGTTCAAGAATCCAAGTTATTTTCTCTAGTAAAGATATTACCCAGAGCACTAATAGGCCTACCTCACACTTCAAATTGAGGGGCATAATATGAAATCATGGTCCTGTGAGTATGAGGACCCAAAAGGACAAAAGGAACATGTAAGCAATTTTAAAGACACAACTAGGTGACTAATGTCCTCCCTTCAATTAAAATAGTTATCAAGAGGTTGATCAGAGCCAGGCACGGTGGCGCAAGCCTGTAATCCCAGCACTTAAGGAGGCTGAGACAGGAGAATCGCGAGTTCAAAGCCAGTCTCAGCAACGGCAAGGTGCTAAGCAACTTAGTGAGACCCTGTCTCTACATAAAACACAAAATAGGGCTGGGGATGTGGCTCAGTGGTCGAGTGCCCCTGAGTTCAATCCCTGATACCAAAAAAAAGAGGTTGATCAGTATCCTCCATTCTGAGTGAGGCCCCAGCCAGAGGTCAAGGAAGGAAAGGCAGAAACTGCTGAACCCTAAAGGCCACAGCATCAGGGAGCTGTCTCTTACTTTAGCCAAAGAGACAGTTTTCTTGGTACAGGTGCCCATGTTCTGTTCTCTTTATTTTTGTTAAGAGGGTAGCATTGTCCTCCAAAGTAATATTAGAGGGCTGGAGTTGTGACTCAGAGACAGAGTACTTGCCTAGCATGTGTGAGGCACTGGGTTTGATCCTCAGCACCACATAAAAATAAATAAAAAAAAAAAAAGTACTGTGTCCATCCACAACTAAAAAAATATTTTTTTAAAAAAGTAATATTAGGGGGCTAGGGTTGTAGCTCAGTAGTAGAGCTCTCACCTAGCATGTGTGAAGCATTGTGTTCGAACGTCAGCACCACATAAAAATAAAGGTATTGTGTCCATCTACAACTAAAAATCTTCGAGAAAAAAGTAATATTAGGGGATGACCCACTCCACATCTCTTTAGCAGCGGGGACCCAGATATGACATCGCTCCAACTCATTATACCCCTTTTATTTATTTTTTAAATATTTTTCAGTTGTCAGTGGACCTTTTTTAAAATATTTTTTTCGTTGTCAATTGTCTTTATTTATTTATGTGTTGTGCTGAGAATCAAACCCAGTGCCTCACACATGCTAGGCAAGTGCTCTACCACTGAGCCACAACCCCAGTCCTGCAATACCTTTATCACAACATTTAGTCTGTCATTCATTCCATCCAGTCTATTTTTCACCTCAAACAGTTCAATTTCAAGAAGTTCAATTTGAGACTTCTATGGTTTCCATGTCTCTACTTAACTGTGCAAATGGAATAAATTTCTGTCTCAATGTCTTTCTCCCATCATTTTGTCAGGTTTGTTGTTTTTTTTTTCTATTTTCTTTTTGGTACTGGAGATTGAACTCAGGGGCACTCGACCACTGAGCCACATCCCCAGCCCTATTTTGTGTTTTATGTAGAGACAGGGTCTCACTGAGTTGCTTAGCGCCTCGCCACTGCTGAGGCTGGCTTTGAACTCCCGATTCTCCTGTCTCAGCCTCCCTAAGTGCTGGGATTACAGGCTTGTGCCACCGCGCCCCGCTCATTTTGTCAGTTTTTGACAAATTTCAACTGACTGATTCTCCTCATTTATATGAGAATATGTATATATGGGTATATTTCTTGCCTGTTTGTGTACTCATTAATCTTTGCACACCAAACATTGCAAATAAATTTTTTTTTGAATGTTGACTACTTTTATAATCTTGTAAATTTTCTTGAACTTCATTCTAGGATACAGTTAAGTTACCTGGAAACAATTTGATCCTTCTGGGTCTTGCAATCATTTGTTATGTGAATCCAGAGCATTATTCACTTCAGGGATAACTGTTCCTCCCTAATTACGGAAAATTTTCTTCAGTACTCTACCCAATGTCCAGTTAATTTTAAGTATTTCCTCTGTGGTTGGTGGAAGCAGGCACAGTACCTCACCCTGTGTAAGTACCAGATACTCAATTATTCCTTCTAATCCTTTCAGGTGGTTGCTTTCCCAACTAAGTCATTTGCCTCACATGAATGTCCTAATCAGTACTCAGCTGAACAGTCAAGGTGAATCCGCTATGAATCTCTAGATTTCTGTGTCTTTACTGCTCTGTCCTCTCTGGTATTCTGTCTGATGCACTCTAGCTATATTGTATGTCCTAAACTCTTAGCACTACTTCCTCAACTAAGAAAGTCTATAAGATTCTACCTCAGATAGCCATCCCTGTGTTGCAGCCTGAAAACTCACATGACTACAAGAGCAATCAAAGAGTTAATCCGCATTTCTTATCTCTTGAGAATTGCTTCATTTGTTTCCTCCTCTAGAAAGTGTTGGGTTTGTTTTGGGTTGTTGCAGAAGAAAGGGGTAAATCCCATCCCTGTTACTGCATGTTATCTATAAACAAATATTGTGTATCAAAACCCACAGATTTTATATAATAGAGGTAAAAAAGTTCATTGATATGGCTCTAATTCCACATCACAGGTGACATTTAACAAACTACTGCATGTTCAGATTGAGTATAACATCAAAGAGGATAAAGCCTTTTACAATATTTCTCCTTAACGAGAAGTAGACTGGTAGATGCCAGGTATAAGGGAGAAAGGGACTGCTAATGAGTACAAGGTTTCTTTTTAGATGAAAATGTTTTGAAATTTGTTAACACTGATAGTTGCACAGCTCTGGATCTATAAAAGTCACTGAATTGTATATTTGTAACAGGTGAATTTTATGGTATATGAATTCTCTCTTTTTAAAATGTTTTCCAATTCAAAATCTGTGAGGCCAAATTTCATTTATATATATTTCAATCAAAACAGATTACAAGAAATTATATATAGAAGCAAATGGAAGAATACAGTTGTCATCGTCTTCTTTCTTTGTCCAGTAATGGGGATTAAACCCAAGAATATTCTACCACTGAGCTACATCCACAGCCCTTTTCATTTTTTACCTTGACATATTCTTGCCAAGTTGCTGAGAACCCTGCCTCCAACTTGTAATCCCCCTGGTCTCATTCTACTCAGTTACTGAAATTACAGGCATGCACCACCATACCCCACTCAGCTAAGGAAAACAGATTTCAAAAAATGCTAAGCAATAAATTTTCACAATAAATATTTTGTTTTAGGAAAATTGTAACTTTTCATAAAAAATGTTGTTTATATTAATATGCAATAGGCTTTTAAAAAATTTTATAGTGAATTTTTAAATTTTTAAATAATTTTGTTTTAATTTCTAATTAAAAAAATAACGATACAGCATATATAAAGAAAAACTCTCTAGGATTCCCAATAACTTTAAGAATTTAAGTCTTTATACTCTTAAATGAGAGAAAACAATTTTGACAACTGTCCATAATGCCATCACACTATGCCAAGGATTCCATAGTAGTGTACATCATAATAGAATACAACAATTAACAAAAGTAACAAAAATTATGAGGGAGATATAGATAGGTACACATTTAAAGTTGTTATTTAATTACAATTCTTACTTGGAAGTTTCAGGCAAACCAGCTGAGAGTTCCAGAAACACAGATAAGTAGTATCCACGCACAACTCCATTTCCATCCTAAAAAAAGAACAAGGTTGACACTGAATTATGCAGAAGGGAGTGGGAGTGGGAGTGGGGGGAGAAGAACAGTGGAATGAGATGGACATTATTACCCCATATACATGTATGATTACACTACCGATGTGACTCTGCACCATGTTCAGCCAGAGGAAGAAGTTGTGCTCCATTTGTGTAAAATGCATTCTACTGTCATGTATAACTAATTAGAACAAATTAAAAAATAAAGTTCTAAAAGAATAAGGTTATGCAAATAGAAACTATAGATCAATTTAAAAATAAAAAATTAAGCCATAAACTAAAGGAAAAAAAAAACACCAAAAAACAAAAAATTTATGCCACAATGAAACCAACAAAATGTAGATTAATATCTTATATCTGAGCCAGGCGCAGTGGTGCAAGCCTGTAATCCCAGCACTTAGGGAGGCTGAAACAGGAGAATCGCAAGTTCAAAACCAGCCTCAGCAACGG
>PVHX01012157.1:0-60578 GCA_004024805.1 Geosciurus inauris | reverse complement strand
TTCCATACGGCTCCTTCCTGTCCAGCACAGTGCCTGACACTGCAGAGACTTTGGATGAAGGTTTTATGAGGATAATTTGTAGAACTTCATCTGCACAACTACTCATGGGCACTCACTCTCAGAAGAACAATGTGGGAAGTAGAAATACATACATACAGTATGACTTGGTGTCTGCCATTTTGAATTTTATAGCTAGTCAGCGTGCTGAGACGCTAGTTAAATGAGCAGTAGTGATACCTAACGGGACCACAAGCAATAAGCTCCAGGGACCAACAAATGGAATTCATACCTGCAAAAAAAATAGGAAGGATTCAGATAAATGGAGGTTTCCTAGGACCAGATTGTGGGAGCACAAAAGAGACTGGCAAACCAGAATTAGAAACCTCCTTGTGATGTGACGTGGGATTTTCTTTCAACCAACATGTAAAGGCTTGATGGTGTCGCAGCATGCGTAGTGCATGAAGGCCCTGAACATCTTGTCTGCTCTTAATAGCCAAGGGTGCATCAAACTTCCAGGGCACACAGAGCATGGTGGAGAAGGGGCCATGCGCACCATCAGGAGGAAGAGAAACCCTAACAAGCGATGTGGAATGAATCACGGTGGCTGAGGAAGCAATTTCATCATTAGGCATCCAGGCCCTAATAATTTCATGTAATCCAAATCCAGGAGCTGATTGCCACCGTGACTAACACAGGATACATGTCGCTTCTTTTCAAGGTCAACTTTGGCTCAAGAAAAATGAGAAATGGTTCTCTTCCTTGACCCCATCTGATAATGCAGAAACCAAGCCGACTTATACAAATGAAAATAAGGGTGAGTCAGAACACTTTATCCCATAAATAACAAAAATGGATTAAGGCTGGCTTGTCTCTAAGCAACCCACAGAAACACAGTCACATAACCCTGATTTTAGTATATAGAATAGATGACCAATAGATTCACTTAAAATTATTCATGGCTGTCTCTTCACTGTTTCAATACATCTCAAAAGCTGCTTCTTTGCCAACCATCCCATTTTAAACCTTTACTAATGAAGACTGTGGGCCAAGCTATTTCTATGGCCAAGAGTTAAATGCTTATTATTACGTCTCCCAAAGTGGGTTCAAATAGTTTGACATCTACCAAATATATATATATATATATATGATTAAAATATTTCCTTTGAATTTAAAGGTATATAAATATGTATATATATACATTAGTAAATAAATGATATAGCACATTAACATGTAGCACAAACTAAAACCTTCTAAAAACTGAGCCAAAAGTACATGTGAATATCAATAATAAATAGAAAACAGATAAAACAATAGGTGCATGATCAGGAATATTATCCACAGACCATGGACTAAAATGAATGAATGAGATGCTCTTCAAAATTACATAGAAGATTATTTTAGGATAAAATATAACAAAGACAAGTAACTCCAAGTTTTTGTTTTTAATGTCTTTAATAAAGTTACAAATCAAGAAACAATTTTCATCTGAGAAGATATCAAAATGTTTTATTTTTATAAAACCTGGGGGGGGGGACAAAAGAATGCACAGTGTGCTTTGAGATTTTTTTAATATGATCCAACAGTTAAACAATGAGCTTTAAAAAGAGATTTGTTTTTAAGACGGACAGCATAGCCTTCTGAGGACCATAGTGAAGCTCTCCCTCTAAGGTCAAATCCCTCAAATCCCATTTTCATCCCATCAGCTCCCAGCTGTGTATGTACTTAACTTCTCTGTGCCTCTGTGCTCAATTGCTTTTTCTACGAAATGGGGATAGTAATGGTGTCATCTCAAAGAGTCATGACCAATAGATGAGATAATCCAGCCAAGTGCTGGCACAGTGCCCAGCATAAAATAAGCACTTAATAAATTCAGTTATTAATTTAATTAGGTTGTTAATATCACCATTATCTACCTCCTCTTAATTGTTTTTATGTAGATTGAAACTGATTTGATACCCTACCAAAGGATTTTTTTATTTTTTAACATCAGCACTAGTGTCAGAAGTCTGAATTCTGGTTCCAATCCACCCCTTACCAGATGTGTGGCCTTGGACAAATCCTCTAATCAATTTAATCAACTGTAAAATGAGAGTAATAATTTGCCCTCTACCCAGTCTACCCTCTGTGCTCAGGCCAGACAAAAATAACGTTGTTTTGTTTTGTTTTACTTCTTGGATGTAAACCATTGTTCACATGTAAAATTCTTATGGTGGTAATGACGAGGAGGAGGAGGTTCAGGGTACCAATAATGGTACAGGAATAGAGAACTTGGGCCTACCTGGGCCATACTATAAGGTATCACCTCCCAGGGCCACACACCATGAGTCACATACCAGCCCACAGCTTCAGAATGATATCCATCTCAAAAGACCAGGAAAGAGGCGACAGAAAAGGAGACAAATTAGTATCGGACCAAATTAGGCTTTTCTGATTTATTTGTATTATTATTATTAATTTCTATAATTTTATTATTCTTCATCTAAAGGGCCTTTAAAAATCTTCCCTTACAGAGGGAAAAAAAAAAAGCAAGGTAAATTCCTGGCTAGAACCCAGGTCTCGTGGCATACGGTACGTTTTTTCTCCTAAAAATTGAAAATTACATACTCAGATACATTTATTTTATAAAACAGGGCATGGAATTATATGAACAGAAAGATTCCATCTAGATTAAGATTACAGAGGAAAAACAACTAGAAAGAATACCTAAATTTTTGTCTCTCTGCATTTTGTTAATTTCTACCTGAAATATACACATACATTAATCTTAACCAAAAAAGTGAAAAAAAATATTCTAAAAGATCTGATGTGCTTGCCAATCTAAGGGACAAGAGTGGGTGATGATGGTGAACTCACAGATTATGAAAATATTGCTTTTCAGAATTTCCAGGATTGTGAAAATAAGAACCCAGCCTGGGATAGTGAGACTCATTCATTAGGTGAGACTTTTTGACTTTATGTCCCTGGGTTTAGCTCTCTTCAGAAATTTGATCCATAGACAATAGATCATCCATCTGCTATAGTTTTTCAAAGCTCATTTTAATTACAGGTTTCTAAACACATAATGATGCCTCTTGCTATCTCTCAGGCGCTGGTAAGCTTGCAATAAAAAATGCTGTATCTAAGACATGGCTGCCCTGGTGCAAAGTTACACGCAATGCAGAGTTTTAAAAATTCAAGTACAGAACATCAAGATCTGCCACTAGAGGAAAAGCCAAGGTGATCAAAAACAAGCAGAAAATTAATGCTGCAGTACTCTTTAAAATGCACCCACTAAACTTTATTTTCAAAATCACCTTTAGCAAGGGTCTATTACTTTTTAAAGATTCTAAGTCTTCCTCCTCTGGCTTTCACAGAACTGATTCACGTGGCAGAGTGAAGCAAGAACTCCACAAGCTCTGTGAAAACCAGGAACTAAAATCTTTCCACATAAAACATGAAATTTCCAGATAGAGAATTTCAAAACTGATTACGTTGTTATTTGGAACACATACAGATTGAATGCTTTAAGGGTTTTGAAACTTCAAAAACTCAGTAGCTGATGGAAAGATAAGACAATATTCAATGCATAAAATATTTGGCAAGAGAAACAAACTCCATTTCGATGGCTTAATGTCAGAAAAGGGACACTGGTCCAGATGGATTTGTTTTAATTAAAAACAATAGGGACATAAATACATGCTCCGATTTTCCTGACAAAAAAACAGGCTTTCTCCTCTGAGGATATTTTTATTTTGTTTTAAACATCTGAAACAAACTAACAAAGTTAATTTGGCTTTTAAAGTTTGCTATCCCAAGGCTCAAATAGAAAAGTATGACAGTTTCCTTTTCCTTTATGTTCTAGTTCCGACAGACTCAGTTTCTTGCCTCCTACATCAACAGCCCCTTAAATAATCAGTGAAGGACAATTTCTGAATAATTATTCATCATGAATTCGAGAATCAGATCCCAGGCCAAAGGTTCAGGGGCAAGACATCATAGGAGGCTGGTCAGAAGTACAGAGAGCCTCAGCTTGGACAGATTCAGCCCACAGATCTGACGGGAGAGCCTACCTTCCATAGCCTCATCCTTGCTGCCGGGTCCCCACATCCCATCCTCCTCCATTTCTGTGCAGCCGAAAGATATTTTTTAAAAGGAAAAATATAAGGAAATAGAAAGCAGAAAAATCCCTGACTCTTTATTTTATCTTTGTTTTGACCCAACAAATAAAGCCCTTATGCAAAAAGTATTTTCCCATTATCATTAAACAGACCCCAGAAAGACTCACAATATTAACTTTGAGTTAATATTTGCACTTTACCTACGGAAGAAACATAGAGATTGGAACATGCTTTGCATTTCTCTATAAAGTGATTTGAAACAGACCGTCTCTTATGAAACAACAATCCAGAGACAAGTTCATTAAAACTCTTACATCTAAATCATGTGTAATTTCCCCATTTAGAGGAAATTACAAAGTATCATAGTAAACTCAAATCTATCAATGCAGCATGGTGAAGTCAGGATACAGCTTATTTTCTCTCGTTAATATTTTAAGAAGATTCCATAGACTTAGTGTCATTAGGTCTTTATAAAAAATAAAAAGTGCAAAAACATTTCTATGAAAAATTTTAAGGTGGTAAATGTACTTCAAAAATATGAGACAAAAATGGGAAGAATGTCTGTTACAGCTTTTGGCAAAGAAGTTTTTACACTAAATCACTATTGGGAATAACCTTCAAATCACCTTCAGGAGAAATATTAAAGTGAAAGAGTCTAATATAAAATGAAACATTTTGCCAAATGTAGCATAAGAGCTTTCATTTTTTTAAATGGGAACAGTTTCTCCTTCATAAAGTGACTGTTAGAATCCCCTGCATTATCCTGCACCACCCAGACTGAACAGTACTTCAGGTGACATTGAAGTTACAATTTTAAGCTTAGAAGCACTAGATTTAGCCTAAGTAATTGGCTGTGATTTTGTTTGTACGCATCTCTCTCTCCTCTGTAATCAGTTGGAAGCTTAACAGTTTTTTGAGCTAGTTTAGATACAAGGCAAAACAAGCTAATTGTGAAATTAGACATGTGTTTCCTTGTAAATGTCTCTCTGCAGAGTCATCCCATCGCCAAAGCCCTGAAGAAAACTAACAGCTGAAGCCTGCCCGGCAACCATGTGCTCCCATTGTAGAAAGCGCTTTCAGAGAACGTACAAGAAACTGCTGGGGTTTTACATACTTTAATAAAAGCAAGAAGTAATACATAACTAAAGTAGAATTTCTGCATAATTAGTATGTAGCATTCGCTAGATAGGATAGCATCCTGCTGAGTCCAACCCTGAGATACAGTACTTTACAGAGGCAAAGAATTTTCTGTCTTTTCCTTTATTTGTCCATATGAAATCAGTAAATCTTGTATTTATGACATTCACAAGTCAGTCCCCCCAATCTGTCATTTGTCTCTCTTAACAACTTGAGGCACAGGCCCTCCTTGTCTGAGAGAGAACCAACACTCAGCAAATGACAGCAGCCTTCTCCCCTACAGCCTGCAGCGCTGTGGTACATTAAGCAGAGGTAACTCCCTAAATTCATTCCTTCTTTTAAAAATATCACTTCCATTGTAACACAACTGACCAAAGGAGTGTATAAAAATTAAAAAATAAAACCTCTAGAAACTCAAGCCTTTTCTGATTACTTACTGATTGATGCAACCCCATCATTTAATAAAATGGAGAATAGAGGGAAAATGCTGTAAAAAGGAGCTTATTTAAGTTGGGAGTCTCTACTTTATAAGCAGTGGTCTCTTCTCACCTACAACAAGCATTTCACACTCCGTCACTTGCACTTATGGCCCCCACACTGTCATTAATCTGGTATTCTGCCCTTCACTTTGCCTTGCTTTGTTCTGAACTTTTTTAACCCTGAATTACCCTCAAAGCATTATGCAAAATAAAGGCAGATTTTCACAGAAGTGTATCAGAGAGGAGAAAGTCTGGGTAGAGTCCTGGTTTAAAGAAACAAGTTTTAAGATATGGAAAATCTATCCCAAACCATTCACTAAAATGTAAATGGAGGCATATATTACATTTTACATGGAAGGGAAAAATACCTGGGTTTATTCAAGGAGGTGATGAGTCTGTTTGGCAACTTTTAAATGAACTTAAAATTAATTCAGATGCCCTTTCAATCATTGCAGCTACGCATAAGTATTAAATTGAAAGATGAAAAGGCAACTGTGTGTGGTCAAACTTACCATAAACTACATTATTTCCCTTGACTTTTCATCTCAGCAGATTTCAAACTCCCCTTTCCGAAGTGTGTGAGTACATATACATATTCACACACATATATGACCTTCACATTTCAGGCCTTGTATCTCCTAATTTCCTGTATCATCATATGTTAGAAAATTCAAAGTGGGCTCTTCAAGTATATATTTCTGTTAACTGACTTTAATGAATTTTAGTTGTTTTCAAAATCTGCAATCTGTTCATTGTGCCAACCCTGCAATGCAGAGAAGTCTTAGCGTGGGATTCCAGCTTGGCTCCTGCACAGAGAGTCACTACAAACAGGCTTTAATTGTATTTACTCGGGAAAGAGGAGGGGGAAGGGAATCTCCCTCCCACCTGCCAACCTGCCAAGCAAGGCCCAACTAGAAGACCACCCGCTAGCCGAATCTCTGGCTCCGAGCCTGGGCGCTGTCCTCGGTGCTGCCGGCGCCATGAGAGCACAAGCGCCTTACCTTCTGCCCCTGCGGAAGCTGCAGACGTCCCCCAAACGTTAAGCAGAATGTAGCGCCATATCCCACTTTTAATACAAGTAACTACCCCGGCCTGCCCTCTTTGTCCCCTTCCTGAAGCCTTCAGGGCGACCACTCCTCAAAGTCTTTTTTCCTTGTAGACACAACTCCTCTGCACGCACCTCCAGCTGCTTTAAGACAAGGAGTGGGGGAAGGGGAGGGAAGCAAAGGGAGATGAGCATGAAGGAGGGGAGAGGAGCGCATAGAGGGGGAGGGGAGGGAGAAGAAGGGGAGAAAGAAAAGACTGAAAGAAAAGGGTCCCGGGGGAGTAAGGGACTCAGCGAGACGGGTGGGGTGAGTGAAAGTGACGAAGGCTCAAGTAAAAGGGAGAAAAGGGCCCACAAAGAGGCAAGGAGTGACCAAGTACCAAAGATGAGTTCAAAGCAAAAAGTAACGGGAAAGGGGCAAAGAAGAGAAAACCGACAGGCTAAGAAGTGGAGGGCGCGGGGGTCCGAGGAAGAGCTGCCCAAACGGCGGGAGAGTTACTAGACAAAGAAATGGCGTTGGGTGGATAGTCCTGCCAAGGGTGAAAAATGTAATTTGAAGGTGGAAAATGGAGAGAAGGGAATTGCGGGGTCACCAGTGGTCTGAACCAAAAGGGAAGCTGGGAGAGGGCCCGGGACCCGGGTAACAAAGTGCGGGGTCCGCTGCGGCGCAGGCCCACGTGGAGCGGGCGCTGAATCACTGTTCAGCCGGCTTCTTCTTCCCCCGGGCCGGGTGCCCGCAGTCCCCGCCTCCACGGCCGCCGCCTCCACGGGGCGGGGCCCTGGCCCGGGACCAGCTCCGCGGCTATATATGGGCTGCGGCGAGGCCCGCAGAGCGCTGTGGCAGCCACACACACCAAGGCCTCCAAGATGAGCTACACGCTGGACTCGCTGGGCAACCCGTCCGCCTACCGGCGGGTAACCGAGACCCGCTCCAGCTTCAGCCGTGTCAGCGGCTCCCCGTCCAGCGGCTTCCGCTCGCAGTCGTGGTCCCGCGGCTCGCCCAGCACCGTGTCCTCCTCCTACAAGCGCAGCGCGCTCGCCCCGCGCCTCACCTACAGCTCGGCTATGCTCAGCTCCGCCGAGAGCAGCCTCGACTTCAGCCAGTCTTCGTCCCTGCTCAACGGCGGTTCCGGGGGCGACTACAAGCTGTCCCGCTCGAACGAGAAGGAGCAACTGCAGGGGCTGAACGACCGCTTCGCCGGCTACATCGAGAAAGTGCACTACTTGGAGCAACAGAACAAGGAGATCGAGGCGGAGATCCAGGCACTGCGGCAGAAGCAGGCCTCGCACGCCCAGCTGGGCGACGCGTACGACCAGGAGATCCGCGAGCTACGCGCCACACTCGAGATGGTGAACCACGAGAAGGCTCAGGTGCAGCTGGATTCCGACCACTTGGAGGAAGACATCCACCGGCTCAAGGAGCGCTTCGAGGAGGAGGCACGGCTGCGCGACGACACCGAGGCAGCCATCCGCGCGCTGCGCAAAGACATCGAGGAGTCGTCGCTGGTCAAGGTAGAGCTGGACAAGAAGGTGCAGTCGTTGCAGGATGAGGTGGCATTTCTGCGGAGCAATCATGAAGAGGAGGTAGCAGACCTGCTGGCCCAGATCCAGGCGTCGCACATCACCGTGGAGCGCAAAGACTACCTGAAGACAGACATCTCGACGGCGCTGAAGGAGATCCGCTCTCAGCTCGAGTGCCACTCCGATCAGAACATGCACCAGGCCGAAGAGTGGTTTAAATGTCGCTACGCCAAGCTCACCGAGGCGGCCGAGCAGAACAAGGAGGCCATCCGCTCCGCCAAGGAAGAGATCGCCGAGTACCGGCGCCAGCTGCAGTCCAAGAGCATCGAGCTGGAGTCTGTGCGCGGCACCAAGGAGTCCCTGGAGAGGCAGCTCAGCGATATAGAGGAGCGCCACAATCACGACCTCAGCAGCTATCAGGTAAGAATCGCGGCTGCGCAGGCAGACTGCGCCAGCGCCAGCGCCGCGCGCCCCCGACACTTGGGCGCGCCCCCAGGCACCCTCTCTGTTGCGCTCCCTGGTGGCCGCTAGTCTGTGCTCACGAGCGGCGCAAACCCAAGTTATCGGTGGCCAAGAGTCCTCGCCCCTCTCCTCCACCTTTTGCCCCACCCATCTGTCCCAGCTGTTTGGAAGTCCTGACCTTTTACAGAAAACAAACTGCTTTTCCTTAGTAGCTCTAGTTTCGGACTCTGGCACTTTTTCAAGTAGGGGGCACTTTCAGATAGTTGATCAATAAGCAACTTTAGGACAGCTCATTATACAGAAACGCATGTATTCTCTACTTTTCCGGCAGTGATCCAAAAAGCTCTCGAAATTGACTTCAGCCCAAATGAGAGTGAGCACTAGGCCCACCATAGAACTTCCACATCCGTGTTCTGGGTCTACTGGCCTCAGTGCGTGTTTTGTGCATTGAAACAGTATGACAATAATTGTCAGGTTGATTTTGTTTGTTTGAGAAGAGGAGAAAGGGGTGGGAATGGGGGATGCAGGTGGCCCGAGCAGTGTCCAGGTTTGCAGAGCTTCAGGGTTATTGGGAAGGGGATAGCAAGTGACTTCTGAAGAGTCATTGCTCAGAAGGATGAATCCATGGAGACTCTCTTTGTCTGTTTCAGGACACCATCCAGCAGCTGGAAAATGAGCTTCGGGGAACAAAGTGGGAAATGGCTCGTCATTTGCGGGAATATCAGGATCTCCTCAATGTCAAGATGGCCCTGGATATCGAGATCGCTGCGTACAGGTAGAGGCTTGCTGCACACGTGGGCAGAACCCTAACCGCACTGCAGAGGGCATTCAGGCAGAACCTGCGCCACTTAAGTTAAAGCAGACAGCAGACGGGTTGCAGGAGTCTCCTTGCTTAATTAAGAAGAAATTATCTTCAAGAATTGCAACTGTGGTTTTATCACTTTTTATTCAGCTTTTAAAAACGTGATTATGGGTTGAAATGAAGTGTTCTGAATTTTGCTTGGGAGGGGTCACCGCCAATTGATTTCAATGCTTATGCATAAATTTTTTAGTGACAAATATTTTTGATTGTTTAAAGAACAAATGAAGTCTTAGTTTTTAGTATTTCATGTGGTGGTTTCAGCTTTTCAAATCTCTAATGTCAAGGACAAATACCAGGACATTCTATTTCTCTGTTTCTCTGTTGCAACTTACTATTGCCATCATCTGGCTGAGGACAGATTTAGATATATTAGAATATAGATACATTTATTTTTACAAATGTAGATAATGCAAATGTATTATATTTGTGTTAGACTGATTTAGATTATATATCTATATACACACATAAATATATATCATGTATGATACTTACCTACATATATCTAGATCTAGCATTACATATGAGAACAGGAACATATAGAACTAACTACATAAAAATATATATATATATACACACACACATATATATATAATCTGTTTATAGATCAATTGGTAGGTCTCCTAACTGATGAGACCTTGCTATTGACTAAATTTGAAGTACAAAATCCTTGATTAAACAGTTTTTTTTTTTTACTACCAATAAGGTAATTATAAAATTATAAGAATAAATTGCACCCTCTTTTCAGGGAAACTAAATCATTATATTAAATAGATGGTTATGATAAAAATTGCAGACCAACTTATAAATTGATACATCCATATTAGCACATAGCTATAATTTGATATAGCCTTGCTTCTAAATTGTGCTTCATAGTTTAGTGAAATATTTTGAACATTATATTTGTTTTAAAACAATGAGTACATATCCTGAGAGTCCAAATGCTCAAGAAGGTCACTAATGGTTTGGTTTTTGTTTTAGCGGGATTTGGCCGCTAAGGAACTTTTTAGCATATTCGTATTGCACCAAATGAATTGCTGGTGCAGACCTAGGATTTAGTGGCTGGGTGTGTTTGGTGGACTACTGGGAGTTGTTAGTTACTGCAGCAGGGGACTGGCTGGCAGTTCAGAAGAATCTGTCTCCGTTGATGAATATGACAGAGTGTATCAATGAAATGACGGTAGACCCGACACCGGCCTGATGGACTCTTTTCCTTATGTGATTCTGTTTACTCAAAAGCAGCTACTACATTATCCATAATTAGTGAAGCTCAGAAGGCCAATGAGATTTTCATCATGTCTTGTCTTCTTTGATTCTCTCCTTAGAAAACTCCTGGAGGGCGAAGAGACCAGATTTAGCACATTTGCAGGAAGCATCACTGGGCCCCTGTATACGCACCGGCAGCCTTCGGTCACAATATCCAGTAAGATTCAGAAAACCAAAGTGGAGGCTCCCAAGCTAAAGGTCCAACACAAGTTTGTTGAAGAGATCATTGAGGAAACCAAAGTGGAGGATGAGAAGTCCGAAATGGAAGAAACCCTGACAGCCATCGCAGAGGAACTGGCAGTTTCCGCAAAGGAAGAGAAGGAAGAAGAGGCGGAAGAAAAGGAAGAGGAACAAGAAGCTGAAGAAGAAGTGGCACCTGCTAAAAAGTCTCCAGTGAAGGCTACCACACCTGAAATCAAAGGAGAGGAAGAAGAAGGCCAGGAGGAGGAAGAAGAGGAAGAAGATGAGGGTGCCAAGTCAGACCAAGCTGAAGAGGGAGGATCCGAGAAAGAAGGTTCTAGCGAAAAGGATGAAGGTGAGCAGGAAGAAGAAGGGGAAACTGAGGCTGAAGGTGAAGGAGAGGAAGCCGAAGCTAAGGAGGAAAAGGCAGAAGAAGCAGGTGCCAAAGAGGAGCTGGTGGCAGAAGCCAAGGTGGGAAAGCCAGAGAAAGCCAAGTCCCCGGCACCGAAATCTCCCGTGGAAGAGGTGAAGCCAAAGGCAGAGGCCCAGGTGGAGAAAGGTGAGCAGAAAAAGGAAGACCAGAAAGTGGAGGAAGACAAGAAAAAGGTAGCCAAGGAAGCTCCCAAGGAGGAGAAGATAGAGAAAAAGGAGGAGAAGCCAAAAGATGTGCCAGAGAAGAAGAAAGCCGAATCCCCAGTGAAGGAGAAGGCCGAATCCCCAGTGAAGGAGAAGGCCGAATCCCCAGTGAAGGAGAAGGCCGAATCCCCAGTGAAGGAGAAGGCCGAATCCCCAGTGAAGGAGAAGGCCGAATCCCCAGTGAAGGAGAAAGCCGAATCCCCAGTGAAGGAGAAAACTGAATCCCCAGTGAAGGAGAAGGCCGAATCCCCAGTGAAGGAAAAAGCCGAATCCCCAGTGAAGGAGAAAGGTGCAGAGGAGGTGGTCACCAGCAAAACAGCAAAGGTGAGCTTGGAGAAAGATGCCAAAGAAGAGAAGCCTCAGCAGGTGAAAGTGGAAGGGGAGGGAGGAAGTGAGGAGGAAGGAAGCGACCAGGGTGCAAAGGAATCCAGGAAGGAAGACATAGCTGTCAATGGAGAGGTGGAAGGAAAGGAGGAAGAAGAGCAGGAAACTAAGGAGAAGGGCAGCGGGAGGGAAGAGGAGAAAGGCGTGGTCACTAACGGGTTAGACTTGAGCCCAGGTGATGAGAAGAAAGGGGATGACAGAAGTGAGGAGAGAGTGGTGGTGACCAAAAAGGTAGAAAAAATTACCAGTGAGGGGGGCGATGGTGCTACCAAATACATCACTAAATCTGTAACCGTCACTCAAAAGGTCGAAGAGCATGAAGAGACCTTTGAGGAGAAACTAGTGTCAACTAAAAAGGTAGAAAAAGTCACTTCACACGCCATTGTAAAGGAAGTCACCCAGAGTGACTAAGATTTGAGTCCATTGCAAAAGGTTAAGCCATATGACAATTTCAAAATGCATGTGATTGACAGCTTCAAAACAGAACGGGTTCTCCCATGGGGGCTCCAGACATTGTATTTTACTTTGTGCAATATGAGGGAACTGCATGCAAGCTCAGGGTGCTCCCTCCTCAGTCTTTGGGGGATTCAAATGCATGATATTGTATGTACCTGGGGAATTTGCCAATTTCCCAAGCTGTTGGAAGGGGGGCGCTCGGGGGGATGTCTTGAGATGTATTATGCAAAGTACCAACTGAGCCAAAAATAATAAATGAAACACAGAACTCTCTTAGCCTTAAGAAAGCTATATATGAATCATTATGTTTACCTCACTGGTGCATTTAAAATGGACTTTTGTTCATGGGAGAACCTTGCTGACATGCACAGTTTGCAACCTTATGTTGATCGATGTTAAACGTCACAGCAGTACTTGCTCAATAAAGGTCATACTGAAAACATAGTTAATTACTTGATGTGGTGTCATTTCACAGTGAAATCTCTGCAACCCGAGGCTTTCTTTCCCTGAAATAGATTATAGGTGGGAATTTTGAGGGACCTGCACTTCTTTCCATTTCCCAGAGTGTCTACTTGGAAGACGTAATTGCTGAAGGTGTTTTCAGGTGTCAAAATCTTTATGTAACCCAAGCCTCATTCCCAAATGTTACAACTATATTTCTGTAACAGGAATAAAAGCATCAGATTTAAAAAGGAAGTTTGGTAGGATAGAAGTCTTCAGTCTCCATATTTCCATCTCCAGCCAGAACTTAGAGAACTTCAGATGGGAGGAGCAATAACAAAGTGCCTTTGGGTTTAGTCACAGACCAAGGGTGCTGTGGCATTAGCACTGTCCAGAAGGAAGAAGGCTTAAAATCACTCGTACACCTCACAAGAAAGAGCCACTCTCAGATGCACGCCCCCAGGTTACACTCACACATATGCAACTTGCTTCTCTGGTTCTTAATTTGGTTGGAAACTTGTACTTTTTATGTTTTACTAATTGGGGAAAACAATGTCAAAAGTAAATGAAGCGCCCTCCTTGGGAAAAGAGAGACAAGATTCTCTGACACAGGCAATAAGTGTTTTTAGACCACAGAAACCATGCATTGAAGCCAGGCACGGTGGTGCACACCTGTAATCCCAGCACTTTAGGAGGCTGAGACAGGAGAATTGTGAGTTCAAACCCAGCCTCAGCAACGGCAAGGTGCTAAGCAACTCAGTGAGACCCTGTCTCTACATAAAACACAAAATAGGGCTGGGATGTGGCTCAGTGGTCGAGTGCCCCTGAGTTCAATCCCCAGTTCCAAAAACAAAACAAAAAAATCATGCCTTTCTTTTTCAAAATGTATTTGCTTTAGAACTACACAAGTGTCAATATATTAATTAGCATATTATCTTTTACAAATGCTGATTTTTCTTATTAATTAGATCGGCCCAATGATATCATCCTTGATATTCTTTTTAATGGTCTATCAAGATATTCCAATTTTAAAGCCTAAATGTACTCAGGGAGCTCATTGTTAATGGCAGTTTTTGTCATGATGACTCCTAGTCATTCAGCCTTTCACAAATCATACAATTTTTGCTATATCTACATTTCACCTGCATAATTATTTATTTGCCTCTTTTTAAAAAGACTCCTCTTTATATTAAAACACTAATTTTTCTGAAGCAATAATCTCCATGACACCCAAGATGAAACAGGATTATTTAAGCAGAATCAGCAAAAATGACTCTGTGTAGAATTTTAAAATAAAAAAGAGCATATTGGAAGGATAGTATGTAAGTCCTGGAATGGGAAGATCAGCAGAGGGAGCAGGTGCTAAGAAGGCAGGGCTGGGACAGCTTCCTAGGGACAGGACAGAGGAATCGTCATGCATCTATGGGTCTGATTGAACTCAAAACTTCAGTGTTGCTTCATTGAAATTTTTAGGAACAGAGCATTATATGTTTGTCTCCCATGTTGAGCACCAATAGGAGGAACATCTTGATTGACAATCTCACCAAAACTGACTCTAATGATGGAAAAGCAAGTTTCCCACAAAAGGTCTGGGACTGTTATCAGAAGTGAGAGCAGACACTGGAGCGGCATGATCTATATACATTTTTTAAATATATACTAAATATATAAACATTACTATACAAATCCCCTTTTTTACCTAAAATCATCTGACTAAACAAGAAGACCTATGCTGGTCCATGGGGCAAAAATACCGCCCCCCTTTCTGTAGCATATAGTGTTTAAAAATGGTAAGATCAAACCAGGTATGGTGGCGCACGCCTGTAATCCCAGCACTTTGGGAGGCTGAGACTGGAGAATCGCCAGTTCAAAGCCAGCTGTCAGCAAGAGGGAGGTGCTAAGCAACTCGGTGAAACCCCGTCTCTACATAAAACGCAAAATAGGGCTGAGAATGTGGCTCAGCAGGTGAGTACCCCTGAATTCTCTAGCACCAAAAAAAAAAAAGTAAGATCAATCAACAAAACTCTCAGAGCCAAAAATAGAGACTTATCCCATTCACACTAACTTTTTCAGCTCTTTTTCTTTCCTAAGAATACTTCCATGTATTCTAAAAGACAAAATCATTATTCTGAACTCTTTTAAAAATAATAAACAACATTCATTTGATAAGTCATGCAAATATTTTCAAATAAATCAAATTGCCTCCTTGTTTAATTAAGTCAACAGATGTCACTAAAGACTAGGGTCTAGAAATAACAATGGTCTTCTCTTCCTACTTATTCTGTTGTCAATGCCAACTGTTACACTATTATTTAAAGAGAAAGCAATGTGAAATTCACTTTTCCAAATATATTCAGTGACGACAGGAAGAAGAGGCATTTAAGCTAAGCACAAACCAGGAAATTAGAGAACCCTTTCCCTGACTGCAGTCAGTCTCTAGCTATAATGGCATTAAGGCATTGAAAATTAGAATTTTTACTTTGCCAGTAGATAGCTTTAAAGATACTATTTCATCTTAAATAGTGTGAGACATATCAAACTAATTTTTTCTCAAATTTTAAATATAGAGAAACAAAAATAAATTAAAGTCTTTCTCTGGGTCACACATATAGTAGATGACAGACCTGGGATTTCACACAGAGCACGTACTCCTAACCCCTATACTATGCTGCCCCTCCAGTCCATTCAAGTGCCACCTCAGTTTTTACAAATATTCAGTTGTGGTCATTTTCTTTCTTTTCAGACTGAAAGAAAGTGAACAGAAGCATGCCATCAATATTTCTTTTAATGTTCATTATCCCTTCCTGTTCTATGGTACTGTGAGAATAAATACTTGGATACAAAATATGGGGTGATTCCTTCTACCACACAGCTTGCAATGTACAAAAATGTGGCAAACACTTGTCTCACAGCAACTTTCATATTCAATAAAAAAAGAAAGTGCTATTTCTAGTGTATGTCTTTCCATTGCCAGTCAGTACACAGACAGTATTAAAACATGAGGATGTTCACTTCCACAACAAATAAGTTGCTTGTTCCAGTTTGGAACAAGTTCTTTTTCTCCTAGTGGTTTATATAATTTACCCAAAGGAAAACAGGAGCTATTTTTAAGTGAATTATTTTATTAGGTCTACACAAAATTTCTCCATTTCCAGGGCCCCTCTACTTCAGAAGATCAAAACTTTACCAAGACTATTGAACTAGAGTTCAAGTCCTGAGTCTTAGGTGGTAAAGCTATGTATCTTGAGACCATTATTGCCCCATTTCCTCATCTGTAAAGTAGGGCTGTTGAGGCAATTCAGGGAGGTGACATCCATGATATTACCTGGCACTGTCATGGGCACACAGTAGATGGTCAAAAGCCTTTGGTGAACGTATTCAATTTTAAATTGGATCAAAGCTATCGGTATACACTTTAATTAGAACATAATAAATGAATTGCTCCTTTAATTTCCTTATATGTGAGGTCAATACAAACTCTAATTACAATGTTTAAAAAGTGATTGACTTTTTAAACAGAGATATATAGTGGAGATATATAGTATGTGACTATCTGAAACAAAAGAGAAGCTATCCTCCTTTTCCAGTAAGTTTCTTTCTAATCAAGGATGTCTAGTTGTCTCTGAATTGTACTTCTGAATGGCCTAAGTCAAATTACAAATGGAGAACTCATCAAGTCTGACAAACAGCAGGTATCTAGTAAATAGCAGGCTCTTATTGCCATATTAGTATTACTACTAGTTTAAAATAAGTAATGAACATAGTCATGTTTATTAGATCATCGTGTCTATAAGAGATACACACAAAAATTCAGCTTTACCAAAGGTTCAAGAAGTAGAAGAGGGCTGGGGGGTTGTAGCTCAGTGGTAGAGCAGTTGCCTAGCATACATAAGGCACTGGGTTCAATTCTCAGCACCGCATATAAATGAATAAATTAAAAAATAATAATCAAGGTCCATCAACAACTAAACAAAATTTTAAAATAAGAGAAGTGGAGGAATAGATATGTATGCACAAAGCTTTCCTTTCTATGTGCACTTAGAATCATAGCATCCTCGAGGTTGGATTAACTTTTAATATTTAACCCACTTTTCTCATGTCCACAAGGTAGCTGCCTAACCTGTAGTTGAGGATCCACAGTGACAGGGAGGCACTTCGTGGCAAGCTATCCCAACTAGCAGCTTTGACCATTGTAAGGTCTTCTGTAGGCTGCTCTAATCTCTGAGGTCACCTAACTTTCATTTCACCCACTGGTGCAAGTTCTGGGGAGTCCTCAAATTCCTCTCCCCTTCTCCCCAGAATGGATGTTCAGAGAGATGAAGACCTGGGCCCAAATCCAAACAGCTCCTAACAGTAATGACAATTGTGTTAATTACCTACCAGTGGCTTTTAGCACTTTCTCTATAATGAATCATTGAATCCTCATAACAAACATGTATGCTGATATGATTTTCATCACTATTTTCTGCAGAAGCTGGGGCAAAAGTAACCCAGGTCCTCCTTCTATCACACCCATGCCTTTTCTCCCACATACTTTTATAGGCAAAACAGCAAGTATATATAACTATTCTTGTTCATGCTTGGAATGCAGGTTCTACCTGTTGGGCCTAGACTGTCCTAAATGGTCTCCATTCTCCCAGTTTTTAGTTTGTGGAGAAATTAACTGACTTTCAGGGTGTACTGCTGTAAAACATGGTTACATAAGTAGCAGAAATATCACAGTCAACAGTTAATTCCCCTGGGTGACAGTGCAGGTTCCATTACCCAGTATCTGTGTATATAACATTATTTTGCAGAATCCTCTTTACCAGATATAATATATTAAGATTCCAGTTGGTGCCTGAGGCACTACATGTCTCTCTTTCTCTCTCTCTCTCTCTCTCTTTTTTCATTTCTCAGACTCCTAAGGAGGCAATGAGCTAGCAGATGAGTGTTTTCCTACTTGTTAGTCACCTACAATGCAGAACTGGTGCCACAGCAGCATGTATCTGCCTGTAATCTTTGACCAACAATTTTGTTCCTTAGTGATGGCTGCAAGGGAAGTATCTAGGTTTGGTCAAAGTGATGAAATGTCAAATGAAATTATTTCCATGCATCAGCAATTAGAAAGGTCCAGGCAACCATAATAAAGCATGCCTTGAATGCAACATGTCAGAAATTCAGAAAAATTTGGACATGTCACTTCAGTGTCTTACCCACTGACATGTTATGAATCTAGTTTGAGATTAAATTCCCTCTGCTAGGCATTACTGATTAGCAAGCTTAATAATAACCATGTCCCTGTGAAAGCAGTTAACTATGTCCACCCACTGAGTTCAGTCCCTTGGCAGATTAGGATGAGTGTTATAATTAGGAGGAAATCATGTGTGCATGACATTTGGAAAGCTGAGGCCCATCTTCATTCTTCATCAGTCACCCATGAAATATGCCACCATTCTTCTCAGAAGAAGAGGAAGCAAACTGCTTTGCCAATATTTTGCCAGGGATGTGCTCAGAGAATTTTCTCCAGAAGGTAAATCCAGAGATACCAAGAACAAAGGCAAAGAAGAGAAAGTAAATGAATTCACCCAAAATTGCTGCTTCTTCCTCCCATTTGGTAAAAAGATATGAACAAGATCTTACTGGAAAGAAAAGAAGACTAGTTAAAGAATGAGAATGGTTAATAGCATTAAGAGCTTGTGCCTTACCCATATTAGCACTCTATAATTTCAGGTATCATCCAAAAAGAAAAAATATACATATGCATATATATAATCTATTGCCAAGCTAGCACTCCATTCCATTCAGGGTTCAGCATGCCACTCCTGAGACATTTCAGGACACTGGCAGGGAAGACCCACAACCCTTTCCATCAATACCAACACTCACCCCTCTTGGCGCTCTAGGACAGCAGGATCACGAACCTTCAGCTTGTCTTTACAAAGGCTGTGTCTGAAATGTCACATGGGTAATCTCTTGGGATACCCCAAGAGATTTCATATTATTTACTTGGTTCTTACCCCCAGATCTGTGCAGGCAATCAAAACAATCCTGGAAGTACAATGTAGCTTTTAAAAAGACAAATTTTGGTGTTCAATTAGATCTTGGTATCAAGAGAAGAGATCTCAACTACTCCATATGTCATTCTCTAGAAAAATTATATATTCCAGATTCAAAGAGGCCCAAGGTACCACCAGCAAAGGAGAGACCTCCAGGGGTGGTGGGCTAGGCTATTCCAGATCGGAATCAATACAAGGGCATCTGTCAGCCTAGAGGAAGAAACAGTGATGGAAAATGGATGTAAGGGCAGCAGGGATCAGAACAGCTGAGTGATGGGGACAGGAGGCCCAACGTGAACAACTCAAACTCGTTTTTACCCACTCAAAACCAATGCTCAATAAGGAATTTTAGAACAAACCTCTGCCAAGAAAACCAGTTTCTTGTTGGAACCAATAGTACTTCCTTACTCTGGGCTTTTCTCCTTCAGTATTGGATGTGAGCAAGTCACACATAGTCACTCAAGAGGCAAGTGAGACCGGATCGAGGGTCTATGCCCAGTCAGAAGGCCAGCAGGAAGCGAGCGTACTGCAGAAAGCTGGTTACGTGAGTCTGCAACAATAGTAAAGTCCTCCTCTAGAGCAAAGCTATTGAAACATCTAAAGCTCACACACGTCTCTTCAGTTTAGAAAGTAGTTGCAGATGCACCATCCTGTTTAAGTCTCACCATATGTAGGACAGATATTGAAATCTCTCTTTTCAACCTGCAGAAACAGAAGCTGAGCCATGTGACTTATCTATACCAGAGAAAAATCACCAGTAGAAATACTGGTGTTATATAATATTGAGCTACAATCCTGCCTCTTCAGATTACTATTATATTTCAGAGTATTTCCTTTTGACTTTCTTCTATGTACAAATTGGATAAGGCTGTGATCATTTTGAAAATTTCATTGGTAACTCATTTTTTAAGTAACAGTATATTATAAATCTTTGCCCACTCTATTTCAAACTTTTCACCAGGACTTCATTTTACATGGCACTTAGCACTTACCAGATCCCACATCCAAAATAGCTCCCCAGTGTCTATGGTCATGGTAACCCATTTATTCCAGTTGGATCAATAGCTTCAAAATTATATACCATAACCTCCTTGAACTGTTTAGATTATAAAAATAAGTATGCCTAATTGGTAATAATAATATTTACTGTGACAATGATTCTTGCATTTGGCCCTTTGTTAAAGACCTCATTACAGTGCACAATCAATAGGGATTCACTGAGATCCAGTGTATGCAGGAGCCAGGCCAGCTGTAGAAGTGAGTTGTTTGATATTTGCTTCATCCCACTGGCATCTGACTCATCATATGCAATCTGGGATGGGATTATTTTTGTTTCAAAAATTGGCTCTGGGAAAATAAATATTAATGGCAAAGGTCAAGATATAGGTGACAGAGAGATGAGAAAAAAATTCAAACTAGAAAGCAATTTGAGAGATCAAGGAATGATCAGGAGAGGGACCAACAAAGGAAGGGCAAAGGGGAAAAAAAAAAACTGACGATGTAGCCTGGTGAGAAAAGCATGCCCAAGCAGCAGCGGAAAGGTGCACATACTTCCCGACAGTCCAGGGCCACATCCTTCCAAGATGCTCAAGATCTTGAGGTCAAAGGGACATTGTCATCATCATACCTCATTTGTGCTACATATATATTAAGTGCCAGGAACCAGGCTAGGAACTTCACATGTAATGTCTTGTATAATTTTATCTTTGTAACCATGAGATAAAAAGTATAAAATCTCTTCTAATAACTAAGAAATATGAGATCAGGGTAGTTAAATGAATCACGCAGTATCACAGAATGACTAGATACCAGAGGACAACCTCAAGCCAACTGCCTCTGGCATAAGCTGTTGACCCTATTCTATATTGCATTCCTAAAAGGGACATCTGGCTCAGTCCCACCCTGGGATCTTTCCATTCATTTTATAACATTCTGCCAATATTGGAAAATCTTTGGTGATGGGTCTCTGTCCATCAAGGCAGCTCATTCCGTTTCTGAATAGCTCTGAATTCATTCATTCATTCATTCATTCAAATATCAGTAAATACTGATATTTTATGAGACAGGCATAGTTCCAGACCTTGGAAATATAACCATGGACAAACTAAGTCCCTGCATTTGTGGACTTTATATTTTTGGAGCAGCAAGTAGGGTAAAACCAAAAGGAAAAGATAAAGGATTCAAAAGAAGATTACTACTTTGAAAAAAAATAAAAAATAAGTCAGAGCTAGACACAGTGGTGCATGTCTATAGTCCTAGCTACTTGGAAGGCTGATCTTCCTACACAGAGGTAGGAAGATCACTGGACAACAGGAGTTCAAGGCCAGCTGGGCACATAGCAAGATTTCCATCCAAAAGGAAAGAAAGAAAAAAGGATGGGGAGGGAGAGAAGGGAGGGAAAGGAAGGGTAAAGAGGTTATAGTATTTGCATATAACCTACGTGCATCTTCCCCATATACTTTAAATCATCTCTAGACCACTGATAAAACTCAATACAATGTCAATGATAGTTATATAGTTGTTAGACTATATTATTTAGGAAAGAATGACAAGAAAAACTGTCTACCCGTGTTCAGTACAAACACACGTTTTAAAAGTTTTGATCCTCCCTTGGTTGAATTCACAGATGCAAAACCCACAGATACAGCAAGCTGACTGTATATAGGATGTTATGGCAAAATCTATGACAGGTACACAGATAATATACAAGAGAATCTATTTCAGGCAGAAATTACAAGCACAAAAGCTGTGGGCAAAAACTCGCTTAGCATGTTCGCAGAATAAGGAGGAGGCCTGGTTGGCAGAAACAGAATGGACGTGGAGGAGGTGAGACGCCAGAGTCAGGTGGGTCCTGTTCAAGCAGGGCCTCGTAGGCCACAGTAAGTACAGCTTACTATGGAGGGGTTTCATAGAAAGTGGCACAGTAAATTGTGAAGGAATCCCTCTATGTCAAAGACAGATTGGGAGTCAGGGAGAACGGAGGATAAGGGTAGGGCCAAGTTCAAGGCTACGGAATCGTCTGGGTAGGAGATTTGGCACCAGGACCAAAATGGTAGCATTGGGAATGGTGAGACATGCTGGGCCACTGAGAGTATTTTGAAAGTGGACTCCATGAGGTTTGCTGAGGAGAACTGAGGAGAGTAACACAAAAGAGAAATCAGAGCTGACTCCAGAGTGCCTGGCCTGGGACACCAAATGTTTGGAGTGTCTGATTATTGATATGAAAACCACCAGGGAAGACTTCAGGGGAGGTTTAGGAAAAAAAAGGGAAATAGAGATGCTGGATTTGCCACCTGAAGTTGATTCCCACAAGACATTCAAGTGGAGATGGCATCTCAAGGAAACCCGAGTGCCATCCTGTGCTGCTTGTTTTACCTGTAAAATGTGTGGACTATGTGCCTCTGCCCCGACCTCTCAGCCTTGTGAGAAAGAGCGACAGTGCTTTCAAAAAGTAAAAACCACTATCAAACCCCAACTCAATGCTGGTGATCATTTTTATTATCATTGAAATTAACTTCTCAACTGTGAAGAATGAAAAGAATGAACAGATGGGGAAACTGGTCCCCATATGGATAGTGGGATGGGGACAGAGGAAAAAACAAGCCAGAAACACAAAATGAATTTGTTGGCTGGAGAGGCTTCGAGAGGATGGCGAGCTGGGCTGCTCGCACACTCCACGTAATTATTTGTCTTTCTAAGTAATTTGCTTTTTATTTTGATGCTTCATAATCAGGTTTATCCTGGCCAGAAAGATCCACCTTTATTCTCCAGAAATTGTGATTCATAATTTCTCTAAGAAAAAACAGCTGGTGTTAGTCCACAGTTCTTTAAGCCTCATGGTGCAAAAGATGAGGTTCACAACACTCAGAGTTTCCTGATTTTTACACTCTTACCCCAGCCAATAAGTGACCCTTGATGAAACTATTTCAGGCATTAGCCACGAAAGGGACAATAAGAAAGCAGAAACAAAATAAGAGAGGGAGAGAAGAGCTCGTGTTAAACAGTACAGACTTGAACCTTGTTGCAACAATGTTGTTAGAACCTAATAACTATTTGTCACTAACCTACAGTCTGTGATAATCCTGGCCACCGAAAAAGTTCACAAATAATATCAATCTCATTTATCAGTCAACTTTGCCATATAGTGCCGGGAAAATACACTAGAACCTTAGAATCTAGTTCCAGCTCTTCTGTAACAACATATTTGGAAATTTACTTTCCTTCTGAATCTCGGTTGCCCCATATATGAAATAAAAAATCATTTAAGTAGCTTCTATAATTTTGAAATTATTTCAACCACTGAGCCACCTCCCCAGCCCTTTTTTACGTTTTATGTAGAGGCAGGGTCTCACTGAGTTGCTTAGCACCTCGTCGTTGCTGAGGCTGGCTTTGAACTCACTATCCAGCTCCTCCCCAGCCGCTGGGATTACAGGTATGCACCACTGCACTTGGCGCAAGGAGAAATTTCTTTAAAAGGCTTAGAGCAGTCATTGTAGGGGAGAAATGCAAAGCCTCAGTCAGATTTGTATCTCCAGCACCAAACTCCTACCATATATACCTGACTGCCACCTCAAAGGTACCATGAACAAAACCTGACCGCTGATGCTGCCCCTGCTCCACAACCTAATACATCTTTCAGTCTTCCCTGGCTTATTAAATACAAACTCCATTCTATCAGCCCTGTGCTCTGAGTAAGTGTTCCCCTGCCCCTACAGGCCCATGTGTCTTATAAGGCTTGGTCACTAACCCCTGGTGCTGCTGGTGGAATCTTTAAGAAGTGGGGCCTACAGAGCAGAAGTTTGGTCATTGGGGTGTGCCCTGGAAGGTGACACTGGATCCCCTATCCCTCGATCCCTTCTTCTCTTTTTCATTTTCTGGCCACCATGAGATAAGCAGCTCTGCTTACCACATGCTCCCACCTTGATGCGTTGGCTCACCACAGGACCCCCAAAAGGCAGGACCAACTGATCATGGACTGAAACCTCTGAAACTATGATCCAAAATAAACTTTTCATTCTTATAAGTCTATTATCTCAGCATTTTTATTACAGTGATGGAAAGCTGACCAATGCAATCTTTCAGATCAAAAACTTGGGAATCGTTCTTGACTTCGCACACTTTCCCACGTCCAATCTTCCAGCAATTCCACTGTCTCCACCTTCAAAATACATGCAGGCATGTACATCAAATCAACCCACCATTCCCACCACAGTCATCCAGGAGCAACTGACCATCGTTTCTCACTTCCATTACCTCAATAGCCTCTTAACTGGTCTTCCAGCCCTCCACAGTTATCCCTACAGCTCTTCTCCTTGACACAGCAGCCAGAGTGATCTCTTCAAAACACTATGTCGTATCACCGAGTGGCTAGAAACTCTCTGAAGGCTTCCCATGACTTTCCATCTCCCATACAGTAAAATCCAAAACCCTCACCAGCAAGGCCCCACCTCACCTGCCCTTGACCTCTTGGTCCTCCTACCTACCACTTTCCACTTTTTGTACTTTGTTCTGACCACAACGGCCTCTTTATTCTTACTCCAGTGCAGTGAGCATGCTCCCATCTCAGGGACCCTGGATGGAACTTTACCTGTTACATACATGTACATACGTGGCTTTCCCTCTCACTTGCTGCAGGTCTCTTCCCAAATGCCACCACCCTACACACACTCTCACCCAACCTTCATCCCATTTACCAACTTCATTTTTTATTATAACCCATATCACATGACATAGCATAAACTTTTTTTTGGGCATAAACTTTTTAAAAAATCATCTGCCTGTATGAAATTGGGAGATTTGCATTGTCAATGCTGTGTGTCTAGGGCCTCAGGGAAGTTCCTAACACGTACTCAGAAAGTCTTTGATGAATTAATAAATGAATGATGAACAAAGACATGACTTGATGGTATAAATTTCCCGGAATCCTCATAAGTAGATCTGACCTACACTGAACCCCCAAATCTGGCATTCAGCTGCAGAAAAAGCATCATGTCCAGCTGACAAAAACTGGCTGGCATGTGGGTTCTCCTCACTGCTTCCTCTGAGCATCTTGCTGTCTTCCTCTGCTGGAGCCTCTGAGATTCCTGGGCTGCTGACTCTGCAGGGTCTCTGGCCAGACTCAGGCGTTCCCTGGGATTGATAAAGGGTCCAGGGAAATTTCTACTGCATGTTTTCTAACCGACACCATCCCAACCCGTGAGAGGGGCAGAGAAAGAATTACACAGATGAATATTGCTTGAAGAGATTAGTGAGGCCTGTCTTAGGGCAAATACACAGCAAAGCACATTTAAAGAACGGAAACACAAAGCCACGTGGGATTTAGTGGTGCGGGTGTTCAGGAAGGTGAATTTTCCTTCGGGTTCTGTCCTGCCCACCCGCTGTGAATTTACAGCTCTCCCTAACAGGGGCCTGTGCACAGAACATCACTAAGGGAGGCGCCAAATGGCCTTCCCACAACAGGCGTCCAAGTGGAAGAGAAGTGCTGGCCCTAGAGACTCTACAAAAGCTTTTTATAAAACCATCAGGGAGCCTGAGCAAGGATTTTTAGAAGACTGCGACATGAGATGAATCTCTCGCCCCTCTTGCCCCTGGTTTATAAATACAAAGGAAGAAGCTGAGGCTCTATGTGCCGCCCTTCTGTTATAAACTACAGCCTCCGGCCTCGGGTGCCTCCTGGCTCCATACCTTTCTTTCCAAGGGTGTCAAACCCAATAAGCCTAGGAATCATTGAGTATTCGGTTAAAATGCAGATTCTGGCTCGGCAGGCCTGGGGTGCGCCCAAGCCTCTGCATTTCTAACCAGCGTCAGGGTCCTGCGAAGACCCCGGGGTGCACACTCCGCCAGGGAAGGGAACGACCCCGCCCGCCTCCTCCCCCATCCGGCAGCAGCGTGGCGCCCTAGCGTCAGAGTCGAGCATTTTCCTCTTGGAATCAGACTACCGAGTGGCCGCAGCCCCTGCTCGGACTGAGAGAATGGGACACGTCCCAAAACGACTCGGATGTCCACCTCTCCCGGTTGAAGCCAGGGGTCCGAGAACCGCCCCAGGAAAGACACCTTGATCCCTCCCGAGCAGAGCTAGTGGCAGAAGTTTCCGGAGAGAGCCTTCCTCCGTCGCAGCTCCCCCCACCCTATCTGTCCTTTTCAGGGCGGTGGCCGTTTGGTTTCTGGCAGGGGACCCGCAGCTGACTGCTCTGCCGCATCGTCCCGGTGCGGCAACCCGGAGAAAGATCCAGCAAATCAGGGTTTCCGGCGCCTCCCTCTTCCCCTCCCTACCATCCCAAGTAGCTGGGCTTTCAGGATCTGTGTCGCTCAACCCACTTAAAAATCTTTCAAAAGTCTTGGAACTTTTATCATTATGAGGAGGGTAGTCTTAAAGTATCTGAGGGTGAGGTTGCGGCAGTTTGCGCCTAAATTGGGGATGGGGGATATCACCCACAAGTAGTCCCCAGAGGTGTTTAAACAGCACACTTAAACACACACACACCACCAGGCTGCCTGCTTTGCCCGAGGAGGGGCTGTTTCTTTGAGGGCTGTGTCCCCACACCTCTCCGGTCCCCCTGAGGAAGAGCGCCGCGGGGCGCAGACGCAGAACTCGGCGGTGACTCGGGCACACGCTGCCGCTGAATCCTCCCTCTGCTGAACACTTCAGAAGCCTGCCCTTTCCACTGCTCAGATGGGACAGGTAGTGGTGGCGGGCGCCAACGCAAAGGGGAAAGACAACAAACCTGAACATTCTTGACTTCTCCAGGCGCCCCTACCCAGTCCAAAAATGACCCTTTGGGGACTTGGTTCTCACTGAAGTCAGTCCCACAGACACTGGAGGGAAACCACCTGCCCTGGCTTCCTCCTGTCCTTGGAACCTACTGACTGTGGGGCCTACCGACAAACACGTGATCTTCTCCAGGGAAGGTGGTGCATTGTGTTCTCACCTCGAAATTGCTCTCTGAATTCATGTTCTGACACCTATTTCTCTGCCTTAAACCGTGTGAATGATTTGCTTACAGGTGAGATTCTCTTCCACACATAGCCCTTGTGTGCGAATCTAGGAGGGAGAACCAGGAGCGAGGAAGCCAGAGAGATTCTCGTGTGTGTGTGTGTGTGTGTGTGTGTGTGTGTGTGTGTGTGTGTGCGCGCGCGCGCGCACATAATAAAATGCGTGTGTAATAAAAAAAGTGGTGTTCTCCAGTGAACAAATGATTAGAAAGAAACTAAAATGTCAGAATGAGATCATTCCTTCTTCTCAGAGGTAGGTAGTTTTCAATATAGGTTTCAGTCTCTACTGGTGGAATAGAGAGTAAAAAGGACACATTAGTTTTGGTTCATCAAAGCTTCTTGATCATTTTTTATGGGCATATCAGGAAATGGCCTGATATAGGAAGTTATAAAGATGTAGGAAGGATATAAATTTAAAGAATCGCTTTTAACTCTAAGAACAATGAGATTGCTGATCATCAACACACAAATGAAAATTCTTTAATATTGTGAGAAAACTAAGCCCCATCTAGAGTATCTATTTTTTTTTAAGAAATTTGTTTCATGTTAAGGCAACTTGTAATCAACACACATTTTTTTTAGTAGAAGCTTCCCATTTAAATTCATGTTTAAACTTAAGATGTGTGTGTATGTGTATATATATATATATATATATATATATATATATATATGATATATGTGTGGGTATATATCATATATATCATGTATTATTATACATCATATACTTGTATGTATAATATATGTAGACTCAGATATCAACTGGGGTGGGTTTCACCACTCAACAAATGACAAACAAAATTTTTATTTTTCTGTCACAACTTACCTTAAGTCATATATTAGCTGCTATCATACTTATCCCAATTAACAATTAGAGTAATATGTATTTCTTATCAAATGATTTACTGTAGGAAAACAAAGGCCTTAAACTGTAACTACCAATCTTTATGGAAAATATATATGGGGAGACATTTCGGGAGTTATTCAAATGTACATGTTACCCTTTGACCTCATAATCCCACTAGGGAAAAGACTAAAGACATATTTTTAATAAGAAGGGCAAATATGAAAATATTTATTGGATGAAGATATTTATTGCCAAATTGTCTATAATTTTCACAAACATGTTCTTAAATTAGAACACAAGATGCAATAAGGGTGAGTATACTGATAAGAACAAAGTGAAAAAATATTTGAATCTGGAATTGTTTCAGAATCTCTGGAATGAATGCTTACTGTTCATGAAAGAAACCATCACATGTCAACTACCTTTTAGATCTTCACCTCTTGGTGTTTATGCCATTGTGCAGATGCCCCCCCACCTACCGACTTCCAACCACACATAGAATCAGGCAGGCTAGTCTTTGTTCCCAGTAGAAGACAGTGTTGGTGAGTGATGCAACGTTTGGTCATGAAACACTGCATCTGTGGTCTGAGTTTCATGGCAGCCATACTTTGGTGGAGACTGACTGCCATGTGGTGGGATGTCAACCAGCTCAATGGAAAGATCCGCATGGAGAGGAAGTTGCCAGTCAAACTGAAAACCCACCTCTAAAGGGATCCTGCAGCCCTGGCCAGGCCTTTGGAGCAATTATCTCAGCCAGTATTTGACTGAAACCTCCTGAGAGACCAAGAGTCAGAACATCCCTACTGAGCCGCTCCCAAAAGCCAGATCTGCAGAACTAAGGAAGCTTTGGAGTGATTTGCTATGCAGCAACAGATAACTAATACATACTGCATCCTGATTTGATATAATATTCTGTAGTTAATAAAACATAAGATACTGTTTGCGACTTTCCATATGTGCATTCATGTTGTAAGAAATTAACTCAAAAATGTCCCCAGTTACACCACACCATGCTGTCTCTATTGCCACTGCCTATTCCAATATCCCATTCCTTTTTCCTTACCTGACTGAAAGGCACATTTTAGTTAGTCTTTCCACTTTGAGTCTAGCTTCCCTAGCCCATTCTCCACACAGGAGTCAGAGTGGTCTTTATAAAGCATAAACGAGATCCTATCACCTTTCCTACTTCACTTTTTCAAAAGTTCCTAATTACAAAAGGAATAAAATCACAACTCCTTGATCTACAAGCCCTTGCCTGCCTTTCCCAGGGCTATCTCCTACCGTCTGTCTCATCACTAATATTCACCAATGTGCTTCTGGGTTTAGGGAAACCAGGCTTCAGTGCTTGTCCATCCCCCCACCTGGAGCCCTCCTTCTCCAGATCCTCCCTGTTTGACTCCAACCAAAGGTCACCTACTTATCAATCTGTTCACTTATTGCCTTTTTTTATTTTTTTATTTTTTTGGTACTGGGGATTGAACTCAGGGGCACTTGATCACTGAGCCACATCCCCAGCCCTATTTTGTGTTTTATGTGGAGACAGGGTCTCACTGAGTTGCTTAGCGCCTCACCTTTGCTGAGGCTGGCTTTGAACTTGTGATTCTCCTGTCTCAACCTCCCTAAGTGCTGGGATTACAGGCTTGAGCCACCGCACCCGGCTAAATTTTTTTTTAGTTATAGATGGACACAACAGCTTTATTTAGTTATGTTTTTATGTGGTTCTGAGGATCGAACCCAGTACCTCACACGTGCTAGGCAAGCGCTTTACCACTGAGCCACAATCCCAGCCCTATTGCCTGTTTAATACACACACACACACACACACACACACACACACACTCAGATTCCAGTTTTGTTTTGTTTTGTTTTGTTGGTACCGGGGATTGAACTCAGAAGTACTCGACCACTGAGCCACATCCCCAGCCCTGTTTTATGTTTTATGTGCAGCCACCGTCTCACTGAGTTGCTTAGCACCTTGCTGTTGCTGAGGCTGGCTTTGAACTCGCAATTCTCCTGTCTCAGCCTCCAAAGTGCTGGGATTACAGGCACGAGCCACCAACACCCAGCTTCCAGTTTTTATGTTAAAAGAATTAGGAAATTCTCGGAGAGTTTTAGTCAAGGAGATGCCCTGATGGAAATTTGCTTTTCCAAATATTAGCCTACCAAAGACTGTGATTGAAGGAAGGCAAAAGTAGACACTGAGAGAATCGCTAGGGTGGCGGCAGTGTACATGGAGTGGTGGAGATGGATTCTAGATAGGTGACAGTGAAATCAGTTGGCTTAGCAGGCTTAGCAATCCACTAGACTGGCTTGAGGAGAGGAAATGGGAGGTCTGATGTCATGTGGAGGTGTCTGGTTTACAGAGCTGGCTGACTGAGTGGGGTCACGGAGGAGTGGAGGAGAGTGAAAGGACAGTGGAGTTTTGGGGGAAGCAGAGAGGCCAATGGATACTAGCTACAGTACCGAATTTGGTGGAAATTTTAAAAAAGACTTCAAACTCATTTAACTTAGGTTTTTCAATATTTTATTATGGCACACAGGAGAGAGTATGGGACAATGGTCTTACTTGAACCAAGTGTTTCTCAAACCAACCAGCAGTTTCCATTTAGCCAGTTGTTTTACATGTAGTTTGCATCTGTCTGAGAATTACCACATGCAGCGTCCCGTTTACATCAGCATCAATGTGAAGAGCTTGGTTTCTGAAGAGACTCCTAACCTCTACCCAGGCTGATGTGCTGAGAGCCTTCTTGGTCCCATCCATCTCATGGTAGATGAAGAAATATTTTACCTATTTGCTTAGTAACATATGTTTGACTAGATAGAGTGCAAAGAGACCAAAAAACTTAAAATGTAGACCACTTTGGTTTCAAGTGAAATCCATAACTTTCAAAGGTCTAAAAAACAGATATTGAACAAAATTGGCTGACAAAGCAATTGTTCAAAAACAGAAGCAGAGCAGCAATAGTCAATAATTTCATGTCTATTCCACATCAAATGCAAGCACAAGAGCCTTCATAACTTTGAGGTGGACGTAGACAGATGGAGTGTACATTCAATTGCAACATCCAAACAGATAAGTTATCACTGGAATCCAAGTATTTCCCAATTAAGACATGCAGAACAATGCCAATGTAACATACAAGTATATTATCTCCCCCTTAAGTGACTGATAATAATTTCATTACTGGTATCTGCAGTTTTCAAAGGGTTTAAAACTGTGTTCTATTAAATGCTATTTATTTGAGGCAATAGAAGGAAGCTAACAACACACTGAATCATGAGCTCAGGATTGCAGGCAACATGTTTGCAGTGGAAAACAAACTTGGATATTCTTTCTTCTCCCTAAATTTCACACTAATTTAAAAAATTATTCCTCTTGACTATATCATGTGCTCAGGTTTCAACTTCTGCTCATAATAATTATGCTAAAAATGTTAATAGTGATGAATATGTAGACTTCCTATTTTACTCATATTGTGTTATTACATACTAATTTACCATAGCCTATATTTGTCACATAATTTCAGAATTGTCTCCTAGAAAGCCATTCTTCACACAATATAGTGCACATATGGGGCAAAGTATATTGTTACTTATGGACTCTCTTACTTACTCATGTTTATTACCAATAAATTTTTTGAGGGAAGAGAATTTATGAATAGTCATAACCTAATTACAACACTAAGAATTTCCAATTAAAGAAGAAAAAAATATTTTAGTTGTTCAATTTTTGATTTTACAAAAAAAGAAATTGTAGATCAATGGTCCACTTGTATATGGTTTATATTGGTGCCCTCTTTAAAATATTTTTAAACACAACCACAGCAAGGAATATGTCATTCAATGTAACTTTATTTACTATTTATTGCACATAACTCAAGGTCTTTAATTTCTAACCACCAAAGGTTCAAAGGCTATTTTTCCATGAAGTTTAACATTAACATTAGTGAATTCATTTATTCATGTTGTGTTTTTATTGTAAACATCTGAATGATTCACATTGCCATAGATCCTGAACTCATAAGCGTGGACCATGCACAGGCTGGCAGCAAGCCAGAAAGCCACTCTGCAAGCAAACAGATACTCTGCATAAGGAGAAAATTCATAGCACAACATTGAATGTCCAACCTAAGTCATCTCAGAATTATACATATATTGACTTCTTAATTCATATAGGGTCTGGAACTCAACTGGTTGGTTGGTGATGAGGTTGACCTGATTTCGGGAGAATTTTTCCTGGAATACTTAAGGAAAGGGGGCTCAATCTTTCTTCTTAGTTGCTTGTTCCTCCCCAGCACCTTCATCTTTCTTCTCATCGTCTTCAGCTTCTTTGGTTTCTTCTCCTTCTTCACCTTCACCTCCTCCTTCTTCTTCCTCTTTTGCATCTTCAGATTCTTCCTTGGCAGCTTTAACATAAAAAGAAAATTTACAAAATCCAAAGCCAGGTTAAGTCCAGTCAAACATTTCTACAAAGGTTTTGGGAATTATTCTACATGATTCTCAGAATGCTTACCAGAACCCTCTCAGCTCCACTTTCCCAATGGACAATTAACAGAATGCTTGCCATAAGTCATTTGCCAGGAAAGGAAGCCTATATTTAAATAGATTACTTCCAGGTACTAGAAGCAATCCAAGCCTAAATTCAGTATTATGAGGTGTCTGGCATTCATTTTGATGAAGATTTCAAAATCACATATGCTGCACAGGACATTTAGCTTGTGCGTGGCCTAACAAATATCCACACCCACTTTGCACTTAAAGTTGCGGGGGTTTGTCTCTATCCTACCTTCTTCCTCTTCGGCTCCCTCCTCTTCCTCAGCCTCTTCCTTCTCCTTCTCCTCCTCCTCAGCTTCCCCTTCAGAGGGTGGCTCGTCCTTGGCTTCCTCGGCTTTAGCAGCCTCGATGGTCTCCTCCACCTCGATCTGTTCTTCCTGAACGTGGCTGGTGTAGTAAGAGGGGAAGGAACGGGCAGACATCAAGTAGGAGCTGGTCTGCAGACCTCCGTAGGCTGATCGGCCAAAGACCTGGGAGCTTTGGGAGTAGCCGCTGGTTATGCTGCCCACGCTGGTGAAACTGAGCCGGGTCTCCTCGCCTTCCAAGAGTTTCCTGGGGAGACAGATGAAGGGTGGGGTTAAAAAAAAAAAAAAAACACTGGAAGTGTGTTGAAGGACTTGGTCCAAATCCATCACTCATCATTTCCCCCAAAAGCCACCCTCAAAGACAAATGCAAGAAGCAGGATTGACCATCAACAAGACTTAATGAGGAGGGATTCTGTGAAAGAGACGAAACAAAGCAAAAAGCCTTACATAGTCCTATTAAATTTAAAACATGCCAAGAAGCTAAGAACAGGACTTGTTATTACAGGGTTAAATTCTTATGTATTTGTCTGAATACCTTCTTGGAAGAAGCCAAAAAATACAATTATTTCAAAGGAGTATCCTTGAAGGTTTCTGATTAGACATAATTTTAACTGTAATCTGATTTTCTTCCAAGGCTTAATGGCGGCCACCTTTGCCCCACCCCCACCCCCCATTTTACCTGTAAGCTGCAATCTCGATATCCAAAGCCATCTTCACGTTGAGGAGGTCTTGGTATTCTTTTAGGTAACGTGCCATTTCGCTCTTTGTGGTTCTCAGTTCATTTTCTAATTTGTTGATTGTGTCCTGTTGGAAGATTTTTAAAAATCCAAGCATAAATCCCTACTGCTTTTATTCTCCTGTAGTATGTTTGCAAAGGCCTAGTTTCCATTAAAATGAAAGTGCACACTTTCCATAAAATCTCCTCTAAAACTGGGTGGAGAAGATATATATATATATATATATCCCTTTTCTGAGATTCCGAGAAGCATAATGAAAAAATAACTGATGAAAAAAAATCCTTTAAAAAAATTTCTTTAGTTAATATTGTCTAATGATCATCACTAGATCTCCAAAAAGCCAAATTGCTAGAAAAACTTTGTTTCTCATTAACTCTTCTTTAGTCAGGTCACAATCAGGAAAATGATTTGCTTTATAGGGGAAGAAACTAGCTAGATTTTTAAAAAATGACATTGTCTAAAACCCTTTCTATGTATCTGTATTTCTACTCCTCAGAAGATGGAGAAGCTTTAAAAAGAAATGGTTTACTATGAACATCACTAGCCAATTACCTAAAATATTCTGACCGCATTCCAGCGTACCTGCTAAGGGGAAGAAGATGTTGGTAAAACTAATCCTAAAGCATGCTGATTCTGAACTAATGAGAAGCTGTTCGCCATGTTTATTAACCAAAGGATCCAGTAGGTACTGAAAGTAATGTGATTAATGCAGATCTGTAATGACTGGATGTCACTGCAGGCTGAGGGCAACGCCCAACTTCCACTTCTTCCCCTCCCCCAGTCATCCCCCTGGAAGGGCTGGGCAGCTTTCCTGCAGAACATGGATTCTACTGCACCATTCCCAGACTGCAGTCACGCCCCGCCCCGCCCCGCCCCGCCCCGCCCCACCCTACCAAGTTCTACCCCTAATAGCTGCAAGCACAGGCCTCGCCCTGTTGTACACTTTCTGGGCGCAAGCTCAACTCCCCCCACCCCAGCGCTTTCGCAGTCCCCTCACCCCATCTGGGTTTTGGAAGGTGTGGTACCTGCATAGCACTGATGTCTGCGTTCTGCTTGTCCTCTAGCTCCTGCAGCTGCTTCTCAAGGGCTTCGTTCATACCCCGGCATGCTTCGATCTCTAGGGTCTTGGCCTTGAGCAAGCGACGGCTCTCGGACACCTCGTCCTTGGCGGCGCGCACCGCGTCGGTGTTCTTGGCTGCGCTCTCGGTCAGCACCGTGAAGCGGCTCTTGAACCACTCTTCCGCATTCTGCATGTTCTTGGCGGCCAGCTTCTCATATTGCGCGCGGATGTCCTTGAGCGCGGCGGAGAGGTCGGGCTTGGAGGACACGTCCATCTCCACTGAGATCTGTGCGTACTGGATCTGCGCCTGCAGCTCGGCGATCTCCTCTTCGTGCACTTTTTTCAGGAAAGCGATTTCGTCCATCAGGCTGTCGATACGCTTTTCGAGTTCAGCGCGGGCCAGCGCCGCCTCGTCCGCGCCTTTGCGCGCCTCCATCAGCCGGCCCTCGGCGTCCTCGCGGCTCAGCACCTCCTCTTCGTAGCGCGCCTGCAGGTTGCGCAGAGTCTCCTCCAGCCCTTCGCGCTCGCCCTGGAGCGCCTGCTTCTCGTTCGTGGCGTCTTCCGCCGCCAGGCGCAGGTCGCGAATCTCCTGCTCGTACAGCGCCCGGAAGCGGGACGGCTCGGAGTGCTTCTGGCGCAGCACCAGCAGCTCGGCTTCCAGCACCTTGTTCTGCTGCTCCAGCTCGTGCACGCGCTCGATGAAGCTGGCAAAGCGATCGTTGAGGTCCTGGAGCTGCGCCTTCTCCTGAGTGCGGATGGACTTGAGGTCGTTGCTAATGGCGGCTACCTGGCTCAGGTCGAGGTTCTCCAGGCTGTGCATCAAGGAGCCGGAACTGGACGAGTAGCTGCGGCGCACGGAGAGCGAGGAGGAGACCGGCGCCGAATAGCTCGAGTAAGCGGAGCGCGCGGTGCTGTAGCCGCTGCGCACGCTGGAGATGTGCACCCGGGGCGTCTCCACATAGCGCCGCTTGTAGGAGGTCGAGTAGTACGGCTCGTAGCTGAAGGAACTCATGGTGGCGGCCGGTGGCCCCCTGGCCCGCGGCGGCGAAGGGGGCCTAGAGAGAAGGAAGGACGGGGGAGAAAGGGAAAGGGAAGGATGGATGGCTGTGTGCGGCTCGGCGCTGTTCTGCACCCCTATTTATACGCGGGGAGGATTCTGACGCAGCCTGCGATCGATCACCGCGCGCCGGCCAGTGGGGGCAGAGTGCTGCTGCAGCCAAGGGGAGGATTCTGCGCAAAAGAGAAGGCGGGGGCGGGCGACCGGCAGCTGCGAAGCTGCGGCTCTTTCTTTCCGCTTTTCTCGGAGGCTCTCTATTTTCCCTGAGACCCCAAAGACCCCCTACTCATTTCCTCTCTCTTCCTCCACCCAGCCTCGTCTTGCTTATTATACTTGGACCCTGTATCACTCGGATTTTTAAGTGTCCCCAATAACAGGTTCTGTTTTCCTACCGTCATCTTAGTTTTTCATACCCGGTATCTCGAAGACACCCTGACCCCCAGCTCGCCTCTTACCCACTAGGGACCCCCTTAGTAATCCCTCCACCCCCTTGGGGTTTATGAGGATGTTGCAATGCCTCTAGAACATTTGAGGTTCAGATAATAGGCAAAGGTTGCAAGGATGCGGCATTTAGGGTGGGAAGTTTTACATTTCTTTGTAGCTGTTTCTGGCATTTTCTTTAATTCATCTTCCTTTCACCTGGTTCTTTTTCTTTAACGCGCGGCTTCTCAGCACAGGGAATCTGCCCCCAAACACACACACACACACACACACACACACATACGTAAAACCGCAGCACTGCAGGTGGTTTTTTAGCATTTCTGACTATAGCAATTAATCAACCGGTTAGTGTTCCTAGATTTTCTCATTCCTTCCCCGGGGGATGAAGCCTGGAATACTTTTCACGTGTTGAAGTGGGTACATGGAGGAGAGCCGGGAATGAGTAAAACTAAACCAGGCACAAACCGACTTGCTAGGCAGCCGTGCGCCCTGCGACTGGGGAATTGAAGGCTGTCTCTTTGTTCACCAAGCCAAATTTCTGCTTGACATTACTACCTCTATTGCATTAGAAGTTTCCTCTCCCCTTTTTACACTTGTGTGGCACCCAACCTGATGATTTCCACAAGCCCTGGCAGGTGTCTGCTTTTGGGCAAAAGCTGCTGCCCCCGGAGTTGTGGGGGGTGGGAGAGAACTCAGTATCTAGACTTATCTCGTGCTGGGGCAGACAGAAAATAGTCGCATGATTCTTCTTCATTTTCCTACAGTAAATAGGTAATAGATGCAGTGGGGAATCCATGGGTTTCCTCTAGGAAGCACCCAGATTCTTGAAAGAGAGGGCATGCCCTAATGCAGGTGGATACAGCCTTGCAGTAGACAGAGTATTTTCACACACGCATTGAGTCCCTCCAGTTTCATAGAGATTGCAGAAATTTACAAAAGCTACCCAAGATTTATTTTTCTAAGCAAGCATTTCGTTTTTGGTGTGTGTGTGTGTGTGTGTGGTGTAGCTTCTGCCGCGAACTTACTGATTTGTTTTTTAAAAGAGGTGCACAAAACGTGTGTTTTCAAACACAGAAAGTGGAATTGCTTTCAAGGTGACCCTGGGAAGGCTAAATACCTGGAGCAGCACCACAGTTGCTTCTGGAGACTGAGGGGAGGCTTATCCTCAGAGGCTCTTTTGGACCTTCAAAATTAAGAAAGAAACATAAAACTGATTGTGATACCTCACCCTCTTCGTGGTAGAGGGAAGGACTGCAGCAGAGAACTTCCAGTGTAGTCTGGAATGATGCAGATTCAGACATGTCCATATCGGTGGTTTACTCTATCAAGACTTGGTGAACTCAGTCTCCCCAGCGCAAAAAGTTCCAGGATCTCAAGACTAAGGTCACTAGGTTATCCTGAGCACTGGCCCTGGCAGCGGCTAGGGTATACTCCGATGACTTTTTATAGCCTGTATATGTCTGGTCTCCTCCATAAGTTGTTCAACGGAAGGAAAGCCTTCCTTCTGTCAGGAGAGAGGAACAGCCGAGAGAGCCTGGATAAGCCATATAGTGTTCTACTCCCAATTACCCATATGTGGATGCAAGGTGGCAGAATGGATTTTCTTAACCTGCTCCATGTAAACCACACTGTTTCTCAGTGGGGGTATGAGTCTGCAGTACACCACACCCATGGGTATTCATGAATTCATTTCCTTTGTGCCAGCTCCCTTCCCCAGGAGTGTCAAGTCACCCTCAGAGATCTTCAGTTCATCAGCATTTTTTTTCTTTCCCACAGCTCCTAGCGAAAGCCTTTGACTGCAGAGAAAGCTGCCCAGAAAGGGAATGGGGCGTCTAATGCAGCAGGACAGCGATGCTGCTGCAGAGAGAAGAAACTGGTGGAGCGCCTGCTGCCGTCCTTTGGATAGCTGAGAAAGGAGGCATAGAGGACTGGGGAAGGGTAAGACCAGGAGGGCAGAGGGGCCCTTTCCTTTGTGGAACCTAGCCAACAGAGTGGGAGGAGGGGCACGCCAGCGATCTTTATGAATGTAGATCTCTGGTAGTTTTAAATGGCTCCTGGCGGAGGCACCTGATCTGCACTGTAGCCCTGCTTGGGGTGGGCATTGATCCTGAGCCCAGCCTGGGTCTAGGTTTTGGTTACCCACCCTGGGCCTTCTCCTGGTAGGTGCCTGTCTCTTTTTAAATATTCTGTCCAGTCATCATCCTTTTAAAATCCTCTTTCTAGCATTTTGCTCGGAAAACCCATGTGGCATTTGATCTGTGTGTCAAAGCAATCGTGAAGTGAGCAACTTTAGAAAATGCTTTCAAAAAATTCCCTGACTTTCCGTCCCCTCATGATAGATGCTTCTGCATCAGTGTTGTTTAGGTAGCATCATTGGCTCTTTAGAAGGAGACTTTTAACTCTCATTACCTATGTGCATTCATTCTTCATTAAGCATATTCTCCATAAATCTGAACTCGACTGAGGGCTGCCAACAAAACACACTCCTATGAGATAAAAATTACTCAAAAAAATAAATATAGAAATCTGTTGATGAGACCAATTAATAAAATTCCTACCACTCTGGTTATCCTTAATACCCCTATAATCTTCTAAAGGACTACTTGAAGTCATTTGGTTGAAAAGCAAAATATATACACATTACCTAAAGCCCTTCATATTTAACTCTTTTAGAACCACTGAAAATGTGTTACTTCTCTAATGCCAATAGACTCCAAAAACTTCAGATGAGTAGACCTGGTGACTGACAGCTTTTTGGATCATTTCCTAAAACCATGTGGCACGAAGAGGTTCTGAGCTGGCATTTGTTTAAAAAGCTCAGCTGTAGGCTGAAGTTTTTATAGGGCAAGACCCACAGAAAGCTTCAGTGTGGAGGTCAGGAAGCCCAAGTTCTCCTGCCAACAGTGATCTGCAATGATAGCCCTAGATCAGAACAGCAGACAGGTCTCAACCCACCTCACCATCCCATAGCTACACTCATGCCATCAAGGTCAGCGTCAGCACATCAGTGCAGAAAGGGATGAAGGAAATAAAAGTGGATACCTGCCACATGACAGGCATTTGCTATTATTTTATAATGACAAAATCTCTGTGAGATGGTTATTCAGAGCACTCAACAGAGGGCAGAGAGGTTAAGTAACTTACCAAGTCACACAGCTACCTCAAGCCTAAGCTCCACCTGCTTCCACACCAAGTGGTGTTCTGTTCATCCACATCGCCACCTCCTCCCTGGAATTCTCTCTGGAATTCCATAATTGCATGCTGCAGTCACTAGCATCTAATAAACCTCTTCGCTTTGGGGGACACTAACAGTGTGACCGATCTCTAGTCTTAATGAGGGTGTTCCATTTGAATAACCCATGGTGGCAATAAACTAATTGTTGTAGGTTTCCCAAACGTCACAGTGTAACATAAAATGAACGTTGCCATGTAACGTTACATGTCATGTAACTGGGGATGGGACTTTTTTGTTGTTTTTGTTGATATGCTGTTGTAACTTCTTAGACACAACTCTCAACAACAGCTTACAAAACCCCTTTTCAGGAATTAATGTGCTAAAATGCAACTTGGCTAATTCAGACTCTTTAAAATAGCCCCATCATGACTAACCCCGTTTTTCTAATTAAGGTATCTTCGTTTTCCTTCTTTGTAAATGGGTTTTCTTTGAAAAAAATGTCATTAAAATTTGCTCTCAGGAATAAAGAAAAAAAGCAGGCACTCAATGGCTCATTATTGGAGTTTATCCTGCTTTCCACAGGTCTCTTTTTCAGAAGAAATGTGAAAGTCAATAAGAATGTATGTGTTGAAGCGACAGATAACTTTCCTCTCTTATTTCTTGTTTCCGGTTTATTTCTTTGTATAATAAGCTCATCACACAATTAGCCATGAATTGCTTCATGTCTTGGTAAATATATTTAAAAGAAAATTTTCCCCATTTGAATATAAAATATGCCTAACTTTACAGCCCCGCCTTTGGAAAGAGATGCATCATAAAGTGTGCTATGCAGCGACATAAAATTTACATTGCCGCAGAAGCAGAAGAAATGTCACTCGAATAGATTAAAGATGAAAAGCACATTTGCATTCAGCACACGTGCACTATTAGAAATGACAGGAACCTACTGTTGTCCAAGCAGAAGTGATGGCAATAGGTTCTGACCCCTAAATGCTCGCTCCACAGAACTAGCCACAGCACTGTGTTTCCTCCCCAGAGGCCTGCTTTCGCATGCCTGGCCCTCAATCTCAGTCACCAGTTAGAGAGTCGCTGGGGACAGCCATTTCAGGCAGGTCACAGTGATATTGGTCAGAGCTAACAATACTAACCCTGTTTGTTTAGTTGTGCTTTTCTGACTACAAGGAAATACATGCTGCTTCTGCATTTGGGTACTAATTGGCCACACAAGTATTCCATGCAGCACTTGGATTTCTTTGCTGACCTTTATAGTGATTTAATAAATCAATCAGAGGCACGTGATGTTTAATATTTGCAGAGATAGAGGGGAAGCATTTCCGTCTGCAAAGGACAAAGCCCTGAGGTTGGCTCTTCCGCAGCCGTACTGGAGCCCATCCAGGGTGGCAGCTCACTCCCTCGCCAGCCCTTCACTGCTACATGAATGCAGCAAATGCTGCAGCATTGCAAATGGGCGGATCCCTGGATTCCTACAGTGCAGCGCAGGCTTCTGAAACAGGATGTGTAACGTGGGTGGTTGGTAAGTTGAACATTACCAGACTGTCCGGATTGGAAAAGTGAACCTTGCTTGTGTCTGAATGGCTTATTGATTGGTTACAGTCCTCATATGCTCATTCACCCATTGAGTCACCAAATGTCCATGGAACACTAAACAAGGTGCAGAATTGTGTACAAGTGCCATGGGGCATGTGGAGAGTTCCAGCCCAGTCCTGGTCTCCAAAGGGTTTGAAAAATATCTGGACACAATAAAAAGAAACCAGCTACGGAGGCAAACACAATGAGTCTCAAACAAATGCTATGCTGGTACTGAGAGAAAGAAATCTTAGATAAAGGATACTTTCTGTATAATTCCATTTATATGAAATGCTAGAAAAGGCAAACAAAACTCTGATGGGAAAAAAATCAGAGCTGTGATTACTGCACGGAGAAGGGTGAGGGATGACAAGGGAACTTTCTGGGGTGATGGTGTTGTTCTGTGCTGGAGAAGTTTGCATTTGGATGTTGGGTGCATTGGTCGAGATGCAGTAATGTGCCAGGGTCTATGCATTCCATTGAATTGAAGTTTGACATCAAAGGCAAAAAAGCTACATTTTCTTTATATTATTTTATCATGAATTTTATGTTCATAAAATCATACAAATAAAATAATTTAAAAATAAATATAAAGCTATAATATGTAAATATGTAGCAAATGATCTTTAAAACAACTAAGCAGACAAAACCCAGGCACATGAAATTTCAAAGAACTGTGCCCAAGTTAAATACTGAAAAAGCAAAACCCCAGGAGATATGGCAAGGAAGAGAAGAGTGGGAGGATCAATAGTTGCTGTGATTTTGGAAAAGAGATGACTGTGGACTTGAACTGACATTTCTACAGCTGGTTGCCTTACTAGATACTCTGCGGGTCCGAGAGCCTCTTGGTTGCTCTGTGAAGGAGAAGTTTCATTGTTGTTCTAAAGATGGGTAGATATTGTCTTTCTATTAAGTCCATCCTCATATTCCATTAACATTTTCGTAGCCATCTTATATTGCTGCCTCATATTGAATTTGTATCAGCTTTAAAAACATTAAAAGTTATTTATATTGTGACTTTAAAAAAACTAAGATATATGGGCTGGAGTTGTGGCTTAGTGGGAGAGCACTTGCCTAGCATGTGTGAGGCACTGCGTTTGATTTCTCAGCACCACATATAAATAAATAAATTAGAGGTCCATTGACAATTTAAAAAATTTTTTTAAAGACCTAAGATATAACTATTCTTTTCTTTAAATCTGATCCCTAGTGTAAGTATTTTTTGATCCACTGTGCAAAGCTTGCTGAAATTATTTTTAAACTTTCCAACTGTAGGTCACATTTAGTAATGAATGAATGAATATGCTGACTTTTTTTTTTTTAACCACATCACGTAATGTATTTTGTGTGCTCTGTTTTACACACTGCTGGGATCAGAAAGTAATTTATATGTTTTCAACAGGTCTTCTCCCTGTTCCTTCATCTTTGGAAGGATTTAACCTCTGTCTACTTTGGCTACAACTTCTGTACAGTGATTTATTGCTCCCTATCCCCCACACAAAGCCACTGGACATTCCTTCTAAAAGGAGCCAAAATTTCTAGGAAGACAGAGGCAGTGGTGCTCAAAAATGAGCTTTGTTTTCTTTCCTTTTATTCCTCACTAATATTTCTTCTCCATGCAATTCTTCAGCATCTTTGCACCGCAGAAACGATGGCAGAGCTATTTCAGTGGGGAGCTGAAGTGTCCCGAACATTCCCGAGTCGGGCAATGGTTCCCTGCAGCAGTCCTGTGAGGCAGAAGCCGATTCTGCAGGTGTGCCTGTCCTCACTGTATGAGAAGGATGCTCAGAGGGCTGGGGAGGTAAAGGAATGGAGCCCAAACCCTGTCTCATAAGCAAAGAAGCCGGGGCTACAACCCAGGTTTCCTGTTATCAAGTTCACTGGGGACTTTCCTTCTAAATCTTACCGTTTCCTACGTATAGGTACTGATTCTTCATGGTGCAGTTTCAAAAATGTAGGGAAGCCTTGGTGGGCTCTCGCTTTCTGATAATACCTGATATATAACTACTCAAATTGGAGCCACTTTAGCTTCTGTTGCTATTAAAAGGCCAGTGTGAGTGGAGAGGTGGATATGGACTGATAGACCTATGCCTCATGCCTAAGATTGAATGTGCGGCTGATAATGATTTCAGAGACAGAGAGGAAGGGGCTTGAGACCCTCAAACAATAAGAATAGGGTAGGAAAGGAAAAAGGAGAGTGGGTACCCCAGGATAAAGTGGAAGGTCAGAGAATAAACCAGACCGACAGCAGGAGGGAAGGAAAACATGATCTGTAAACTTGACATGTTCCACGCCTACAGCAAAGGCCTCTGTTTCTGTGGCACAATTTGACTGAGGTATAATCCATATTAATTTCAATCAATAAATCCTAGGATGTCCAATGTTTTTAAATCAGGAGAAAATCTAAAGCTTTATTGGGGGGCCTTTCCCCATCTAACTTTTAGCCAAAGAAATTCTGTGTGTTAACAGGCACTAGCCTGAGCTCCTTCTCAATGCTTGTATATTCCAGGAAGATGCCAAACATTGGGGGAAACCTCAAAGGGAGAGGAAATAGATAGAGGAGAAGCAAAACAGCATAGTAACCCACATGCCAGGTGAACAACCTGAGGAGGACTGATGGGAAAGAAATCATAATCCTATAACTAAGAGGATAAGGGAAAGAAGAGTTTGCATTTGTTAGGTATAATTATGTGTAATAATGTTAATAGCTCTATGTCATGCACTGTGCAAAGTCATTCACTTGGATAATTTTCATTTAATCATTACAAAATTCCAATGAGTTGGGTATTAAAATCATCTTCATTTTAAAGATGTGGTAATTAAGGTTTAGATTGAGTGTCTAAACAGCATGCCTAAGGAGTTCTGCTATGTTATGTCATTTCATCCTCACAGAAACCTACAGGGGTAAGAATTATTTTCATTCCACAAGGAAGAAAATGAGATTCAGAGAGTTTAAGAATATTGGTCAAGGTCACATAGGTGGACCAACGTCGATCTGAAATCTGACACATCCTGCTATGTCCAAAATGTTCTTGAGAGTTGATATACAAATACAAATCTCACTCTTTTCCCCTGCAAAGTCTAAATTTGTATACTGATTATTGTATTTGTATACAATAATCAAGTCAAGAATGCTTTAAGTCTCATACAAGTAAAGTAATGCATATAACAGTCATTTAGACAAAACATCGCAGACTCAAACCAAATAAGTCAATGACTTGTTTTGTTAGCAACCTTCAAAAATAGACATCCATCACTGAAAAACTTTATAAGAACCAAATTGTATCAGAACATCTTTCCCAGATACAGGATTTATGCCATTCTTCTAACTAGCGATTCCTTTTATTATATTATCTGGAAGAGAAAAATGCACCAAAAAAGATTCCTTGCACCATCAATATCACTTTGTCCTCCAAATCTAATAAAGTAGGCTACAAATCACATTAGAAAAACAGTTGTACTTTTAAAGAGTCTTTGGGTATTTCAATTTGCAAAGTGGATTTTTCCTACTCATGCCAGAAAAGTTCTTGCCCATTACACTGATTAATATTTACTTTACAAGTTATCCAAATTAAAATTGCCTTCCAAATTGTTTCCAAAATGAAATTTAGAAAGATTACTTAAGTCAGGCCCCTAGCTCAGCTCTGCTGTGAAATACACAGATGGGTGGAAGCTGAAGGAAGCCAAGGCTCACTCAGCTTCATGTAAAACTGAGAGCTGTCGATGCAGGAGGACTGCTCCAAAAAGGAGGCAACGCAGTTCAGAAGGAATCTTGCTCCAACTCTGAGCCAACCTTGACCCTAGATGGCCTCTCTGCAGGCTGCACAGCCAACCCAGTATTCTCTGATTCAAAGACACTTTAAAGGGGGAAAAGTATTGAATAAGCCAGGACCTAAGAGCACATCCTTGGTCACAAGGATGATTTGTGATCATCACCATAATCACAAATAAGTGCTTGAAACAAGCATAACATTAATCCAAAGACTGAGACTTGCTAAAACCTTAGTGAAGATGTGGGTCGAAGAGATGATGGGCAGAAACCAGCAGAACAGGATCTTTAAGGAAAGAAAGGAAAAGTTTCTAACTGAAGTCTTTGGGGACCTGGATTTGCTTATTTGCATTAAACTCCTCCTTTTCTACCATACTGAGCTAGTAATAAGCAGCTGGACAGCTGTCAATATTTTCTTAGTTGTTTTGGTTCCCATTCCTATAATACAATAAAATTCATTTTCCTGCTTCTGATTTTTTTCTTTTTGTGGGTTGATCATGTGCTCTGGCCTCAGGGTTAAGTGTTGAAACAGAGCATGAATTTAGGTCCTTCTACATTTCTCAGCTAAGACCCAAATCCCAGCAGGAGGAATTGAAGACTCTCTCTCCAGTTTAAGTCTTTTGTTCTTTGTCTCATTCTGAAATTTGCATATTGCTGACTTCCCTTTGAGGAAAGGCACCGGCAGACCTTGGAGTGTGGGGATTAGAGAGAGGACAGCAAACAATGCACCCCCCTACCCCCCACCCTCCATGCCACCATGGAAACATATCCTAAATGCATGGAGTCTGTTGTGACTTCAAAAAGACAAAAGATGGATCTGTCAGCTAAATGCAGAATCATCTTGTTCTGACAGCTTTATTCCTGAGATCTGATCTTGCTCAGATGGATTTGAAAGTCTATCTAGTTTGGAAAACAAAGTGAAGAGTAAAAATGATGGGTTTGGGACCAAGGCTGCAGGATCCTGGAACTACCTCTGCCACTCACCAAGTGCAAATGCCCCAGAGGGGCACATTTTCTCCTGGGAAGATGGCAGACTTTCCCAGGGGTTCTCAGGCACGGGTAGTGTGAGGGAACCTCCAGAGGCCCAGGAGCCATGTTCATAAAACCAATCTGCTTTCTAACTGGTGTGCATTCTCCGTTCCCACCCCCACCACAAGATCAATAAGCTTTTTTGACAATGAGGTTTTGATTTTGACAAAAATGCATTTAAAATCACATGAGGAGATAATTTGTATTTTTAGGATTGTATTGATAAAGATGTATTTCAGCTCAAAGTATTCCTATTCCCGTCCTGAGTATGATGGGTTATATTGATTGCCCTTAATTGAAAAAAATAATTTAGTAAGAATTCATAAAGCCTCTTTTAGTATGCTTGCCACAAATGAAATGGGTAAATTACTACAATCATCTAGAGATAAATCTGTATGCAAACTAGGTGCTTTCCAATTTTTTAAATAAAATTAAAGGAATTAATTCATTAGTTGACTAATTGATTGATTAGTGAATAGATCATTTAAAAACTTTTTATAATAGTGTGATATGGGCTTTTTGGTTCCAATTTGGAAATATTTCAAATAGTGAATGGTATTGTTAAACATATAAGCAACACAAAAACTTCTCTTTCTGTATGCTTACATGCTTGTTATTTATATACTTACTTGTGTACTTACATACATATATGCTCATTTAGATAAACAAGATCCCTCAGCAATTTTATATTATATATGCATGTATATGTATATTTTGAAAGAAATAAAAAGTTTTAAAAATTATTCTAGGAAAAAATGGTATTTATTCACAAATGCATGAATTAATTAGGAGACCCATTGCAAATAAAAGCTCATTCTTTAGCTCAAATTGTTCATTAAAATGTATACAATTCCATGTTTCGAGTGACTGTGTGTTAAATAGTGTGTCTAATCATAATTCACTCCAGAAAATTTTGTAATACTTAGATATTTATGGCTGCATGAAATCAACTATTTAATATGTCATGCTTTTATTGCTAAAATAATGAAATTTAAAAAAAGATTTGCAAGCATAAAATATGTTAGGGATAAAATAATATAAGAATGTATAATGGAAACAAAAGTTCAAGAAGAAAAAAGGAATATAAAATTAGTGAAAGTGAAAGTTTGTGTATGGTTTTCATTGGATGATCACAGGTAACAAGTTGACATTGTATTTGGGTTCCACTGATGTATTGAAAATACATTTCACAATTTTATTTTAAAATGCCTACATTGAAAATGCCTGGAAATTGCATCTGTTGTTACAATTATTTAAACCTTTTTATGGTGAAAAATTTTAGATATTAATTTTATATCAAATGGAGAGTCATATAGATTTCCCAAATTCTTCTAAGGTACACGTGAGTAAAATGTTTGAAAAACACTGACCTGTGCAAAATATTTGAATGGACATTTCACCAAAGAAGTTCGGTGAATGACCAATAAACACGTGAAAAGATGGTTCACATCACTAGTCATTAGCAAAATGCAAATCAGAACCACAATGAGATACCACGTCACATCCATTAGAACGACCATAATTTTTAAAAAGACAGATATTAACATGTGTTGGTAAAGATGTAGAGAAACTGGAAACTTGAGACATTGCTGATGAGAATGTAAATAGTACAGAAAACAGCTTGGCCCTTTCTCTAAATGTTAAGCATAGAGTTACCACGTGATCCAGCAATTCCACTCCTGGGCATCTACCCACAAGAAACATGTGCACAAAGACTTACACATGAAGGTTCATAGCAGCATTATTCTTTTTTATTTTATTTGTTTGTTTATTATTTTGTTGTTGCTATTGCATTAGGGATTAAACCCAGGGTATTCTACCACTGAGCAACATCCCCAGCCATTTTTATTTTATTTTGAGACTGGATCACTATAAATTGCTGAGACTAGCCTTGAATTTGTGATCCTCCTACCTTGGCCTCCTGGGTAGCTGGGATTACAGGTCTGATCTGTTGAGCCTGGCAGCAACATTAGTCTCAATAGCTACAATGTATAAACAAGTAAAATGTCTCTGCCCTGATGGTAAAACCAAGTTTGGTAGAACAATACTATTCAGCCTTAAAAAGGAATGTTTACTGACAATATGTTACAACATGGATGAACCTTAAAAACATCACATTAAGTGAAAGTGCATTTCTATTATGCTAAGGAAACCCCCCAAATTTTAGAAACTATCTATATAAAATATCCCAAATAAGTAAATCTAGAGAGACAGAAGGTAGATGAATGTTTGCCTAGGGCTGAAGGGTCGGCAGGGCAGTGGGAAGTGACTTTGGAGTGTGAGGTTTCTTTTTGCAATGAAGAAAATGTTCTCAAATTAGATTATTTTGGTGGTTGCACAACTCCATAAAAATACTCAGAACCACTGAATTTGATACTTTAAGTGGGTGGATTTTATTATATGTAATTTATATCTCCAAAAAGCTGTAAAAATATCACAAATGCAATACATACATACTAGTTAAAATGAATAAATGGATATTCTTTTGTTGGTTTTACTCCCTTCCAAGGAGGCAGAAAGAAGACATGAGACTCTGAGGGAGCAGAGGAAGGATGATCGTATTTATACTCCCCTGGCAACTGGACATCCAGCTGACCCCCTTGGCCTTCAGCTGCAGGGAGGGTGGCCCCATGGACCACTGAGCTCCTTTGGTACCTATGCTCTATGACCAGGGTCATGAATTTCATTCCCTGAAACTGGTTGTCTGTTCTCTGGGAAAAGCTAAAAGTAGCTTGTGTAAGCTCAACATCATTCCCTGTTACATAATTTTTTCTGTTGTCCTTTGAAAGTAGAATAGGCTGAAGCTCCTGCCAGTTTATCAATGATCTCAGAAAAACTGCCTGGTTAGGATGCATTGAGGAATGTGAGAGGGAATATGGACCAGCCATTAACCCTCCATTTTTCTGGCTACAAACATGCCTGCTTTTTGTGTACATATTAACTGAAAAGAAAGGACAAACATTATCATTTGTAATTTAAGTTCAGAATCTTTCAAGCATTCTCTTTCCAAATATGTGCCTTTCTAGCTCAACAGCGTAATGAAATAAAGAAGGAGCAATAAGATGATATATTGGGGCGTTACAGATGCAGTACCTGGCTTCTGGAAGGCCATTCCCTCGTTACATGAGACGTTGTGTTACATCGGTCTGTAAGCCATACCAGGAAACCACTTTATTTTTACTTTATAATCACGTCGTGATTTTCTTTATGCCACCCAGTTTTATCTTGACTTCATTTACTAGTTTGGGTTCTCGGTGACTCTTGATCACTTCAAAAACACAAAAAGTATCAATGTGCCATCAGTGATAATTTTCAAAAGAATGGACCCATGGGGGCTGGGATTGCAGCTCAGTGGTAGAGCGCTTGCCTGGCATGCATGAGGCCCTGGGTTCGATCCTCAGCACCACATACAAAGCAATAAAATAAAGACATTGTGTCCATCTACAACTAAAAAAATATTTTTAAAAAAATGGATTCATCATGATGAATTTCACAAAAGAAAATTTCCACCAATATTTGGAGAGTATCTCCATATCCGTAAATAATATATTTTTGTCCCTGTTCCTCAATTTGCCAATGTGAGGCTGCTGTAATAAATGAGGATATGTCAAGCTGGGGAGGTAGCCCAGTGGCAGAAGCCTGCCTAGTGTGTGTGCTTTGTCCTGGGTTCAGTCCCCAGTATTGCAAAAACAAACCACATACAATAAATGAGGTCATGTCTTTTTATTATAACACCACCATTACACCCTTGCAGTGTATTACAGTATTTAGTTCCTCAGCTGGATGCGTTTGTGTTTGAATGATATAACTGAATTTCTTGATTCAGCAAGTGCAGCCAATGACATTCTCCATTCTTTGATATGAGAATATCAAGTTTAATGCCCTTCTCTTTCACTTTTGCTTCATCACCTTTTCCACCCCCATTTCCTTAACTTAGCTTCAAGTTGTACATCATCCAAGGTGGTGGCAGTGTGTTCTGCATTAGCGCCCAATAGCCTTCAATGTTTTGTCTACCTTGACTTTCAAAGTCAAACACCAGCCAGTGGCATTTATGTTGTTGTAACTAGAAAAGTTGTTCATTGGAGAGGCAAGAACAATGCTATGATTAGATTTCCTTTCTTAAACATCTCTTTTTGTTTTCTTTGGAGTCTCCAACATTTTTTCTGTTTTTCTTCAGCCCTGGCCTTTCCGAAATACTCTGCTGTCCATTCTTCTACTCCTGCTCCTGGAAGGAGCCCCTTGGCCTCAGAGCCTGGAGGCCCCCCTCCTGCTCCAGTGGACGGACTGTGCTCCAGGGCAGCGACACCCAGCAGCCAGGGATTCTGTTATTTTTAGTCCTCAGTCTCTGTTTGCAGCCTTGTTTCCTGAAACAGAGACTCAAGTTATTTTGTAAAATTCAGTAGGGGGCAAACATTTTGAATATTTGCACAAGAAAAGCTACCTCTGTAGCTTCCAGCTACTTTTTTTTGTATTTTCTAATTGATTCATGAAATGTATTCTATTTATTCTATCAAATTAGTAGAAGGTGTGTGTGTGTGTGTGTGTGTGTTGTGTGTCTGAGGGAGCGTTGTTTGTTTGTTTTGTTTTGCTTTGTTTTTTGCAGTGCTGGGATGGAACCCAGTGCCTTTCACATAGGAAGCAAGTGCTTTATCACTGAGATACGCCCCTAGCCCTAATATATACTTTCTAAGAACACTATCTCATTCTTTATCTGTTATCAGAGAAAAGATAAAATGCATCTTGTTTTACAACCATGATGTCTTAGGGCATTAGGGCTACTATAACAAAAGCTAGGTAGCTCATACAACTACTACTATAAAGTAGGTGGCTTACAAATAACCAAAACTTATTTCTCACAGTTCTGGTGAAGTCCAAGGTCACAGGACCAGCAGATTCAGCATCTGGTGTGGAATAAGATGATATATATTGTAGATAGTGGTCTTTCTTGCTATGTCCTCTCAAATTGGACAGGACTGAAGGAGCACTCAGGAGCCTCTTAAACAGGATGCTCACCCCACTCCTAGGGGCTCCACCCTGATGACCTAATCACCTCTCCAAGTTCCTGCCTCCTAATATTATCAATATGAGGTTAGGATTTCAGCATATTCATTTTAGCGGGGAGACATAAACGTTCAGTTCCTTACAGATGGTATAGTCTCAGAGTTCTCTTAATATAGTGATCAGGTTAAGAAAGACATTGACTTCTGTCCACTAAGTTATGTGTTTCCTCCAGGCAGATTTTCCATATCCTCGGCTTTTCTGTATCACCTCTTCAGAGCTCTGCTGACCCATGTGGTTGATTCATATTTAAGACTGCCATGCAGCAGGGCGCGGTGGCTCAAGCCTGTAATCCCAGCACTTAGGGAGGCTGAGACAGGAGAATCGCGAGTTCAAAGCCAGCCTCAGCAATGGCGAGGCGCTAAGCAACTCAGTGAGACCCTGTCTCTACATAAAACACAAAATAGGGCTGGGGGTGTGGCTCAGTGGTCGAGTACCCCTGAGTTCAATCCCCAGGAGCAAAAAAAAAAAAAAAAAAAAAAGACTGCCATGCTAGAAGAGGTGCCCCAAAGCTCTGTGGGCCTGGGTGGGGTCAGCTGTGTGACTTTCGTGGAAGAGGATGAGAGCTGGCCTTTCTAAGCCTCTCCCACCACCATCACCAACTAATGAAAGAGGAACCCTTGATTCCAAGGCCTGTCACCCATGCTGCTATAGTTCTCCCTGGGTGGTTTGGTCAATTTCTTTAAAAAAAATCTCTTTCCTTCTTCCCCTAGAATTTATGTAGTGGGATGGCAGCTTGTGCAGTATAATCCAGATGCCTGGATGTTAGCAGGGCTGCCTGAGGCTGCTAAGGGGGACGGAGGGGAAGAGAAAGGAATGGAATGTTCCGGAAACCTTCCATCTATGCCAGTGGCCTGTGCCCTGTGTTCCCTAAAGTCTCTGCATGAGATTCTTCCTGACCAGTCAGCAGCCTCCTCACTGAGGGACCTACCACACAAATCATAGATTTTGCCTTTTTTCACTTTGTGTCATAGATCCAAACCTTTTCCTTTTCAAGGAAAATTATGGAACTCTTTTTCTCTCTGTTCAGATTATTGAACTCTTTTGCTCTCTGTCCTGTCCCTGAAGTTCTTATGAGATGATTTTTTTATTTCTTATTATTTTAATGATATTTCAACAGAGGTGATGAATATGTCCACTTCAACATCTTCAATCAGATAGCTTCATTATTCTATTATTCCCTCTCAAATGCAGACAAAAATTTTTGTATATGAAGCCTTAAATCTGCTACCCTCATTTTTACCACCCCAATGACTGGGGTCACATGAGTTGATGATCAAAAGCAGTGAACATCAAGTTAACATAAGTGTTTTTTTCCCCATGAGTCTCATATTTTGTGTCTGTATTTTAAAATCACACCTGTTCACAGTCTCTTTCCTTCAGGATCACACAATAGTAATGTACCTTTTAAAAAACAAGCAATACATTTTTAATGAAAAACTTCTAGGCAGGCATGACCAACTCTTAGCAATATCTTTTTTTTTCACAGCTATAGAACAATATAAAGAATACGAAAATAAATACTATCTATCCCTTGCTTAGCTGTCAAATCTTAACATTTTGTCAGATATACTTAGGATCTTAAAAAATTATAGGCAAAATCAAAGACCAAATTCCTTACTTCACCTCTTGCCCAGATGTCCGCAACAGACTGAAGACATTACCAGCAGATAGTACACATTCCTTTGAATATTTTTAAGATGCATATCTATAAATAATAGAGATATATATGTAATGTAGAAATGTTGATCCTGTATAACATGATTGTGTTGCTTCCTTTAAACTCCCGAAAGCTTATAGTTCTTTTTCTCATCTTATTCACAGTCCTGTACTCTGTTGAACAGAATTGGTAATAACAAGCCTCTTGTTGTTCCCATTGTTTCTTATTCCTTATTTGAAAGAAAATGCTCTTAAGATTACTACATTAGCTGTGTTTTTGGTGGGTCTCAGGGAAACTCCTTTATTAAGTTAAGAAAATTATCTTCTTGTGCCTGCTAACCATGGGCAAGGCTTGGGCTTATTCCCCAGCATGACCAGAGCAAGGAAGAAAGGAAAGAAGGAAGGAAGGAAGGAAGGAAGGAAGGAAGGAAGGAAGGAAGGAAGGAAGGAAGGAAGGGAGGGAGGAAGGGATGGATGAAAGGGGGAAAGGAGAAGGAGGGAGGGAGAGAGGAAGGAAAGAAGGAAGAGAGAAAGAGAGAAATATTTCTAGTTTGCTAGGAATTTTTATCATAAACAAGCATTGAATTTTATGCAGTTTGCCTTGTCTAATGTCAAAATCATGTTCTTTTCCTTTATTCTGTAAATGTGATGGGTTACATTACTATGCTTCCTAATGTTAAACCCTACTTACATCTGGTGATCAGGTAGGTAGGTGGGTAGGCATGTAGATGGCCATATAGGTGGGTAAGTAAATACACATAGGTAGGTTGGTAGATAGGTGGATAGATGACAGACATAGATGTAGATGTGGACATACATTCATTTGTTCTCTGATTCAGTTTGTCTCTAGATGTTTGGGGTTTTTACATATCTATTTACACAGTGTGTTAATCTCTACTGTTTCCTGCAATTCTTGCCTGTTCTTGGGACCGAGATTCTACTAACGTCAGTAACTAAGTTTGGTAGAGTTCCCTTATGTTTTATTTTCTGGAAGGATTTGTAGAACATTGGGCTATTTCTTTATTGAATGACTCTTTAAACTTGCCTATAAAAATCATACAAGTGTATTGCTTTTTATATAAATCTGTACCAAAAGAATATCTTAGTAGTTACAGAATTGTTCTGGTTCTCCACCTTATCTTGAGTAACTTTTAATATCCATATTTTTATAGATAATTATCTGTTGTAAGTTTTCAATTTTATTCACATAAAATTATTGGTGTTATGATATTCCTTTATAATTTTCATGTTTTGATTTTATTAGCAGTTATGCCTTCTTTTTCATTATTCATTTGTGTCTTCTTTTTAAAAAATTTGAATTATGGTATAAAACCCATCACACAGAACTTACCATCTTAACCATTTGTAAGTGCACAGTTCAGTATTAGGGTCATTTGTAAGTGCACAGTTCAGTATTAGGACTATACCCATTGTCATAGAACAGATCGCTACAACTTTTCATCTTGCAAAACTGAAACTGTCCATGAAACTCCCCATTCCTTCCCCAGCTCCGTGGCAGCCACCCTTCTATTTCCTGCCTCCATGAATTTGACCACTCAAAATGCCTCACATAAGTGAAACCACACAGTATTTTTGTTTCTGTGACTGGCTTATTTCACTGAGCACAATGTCCTCAAGGCTCATCCATTGTGTAGCATGTGCAGGGATTTGTTCTTATGAAGGTCTGCATAATATTCCAGTGGCTATGTACGCCATACTTGGTTTATGCATTCATCCAGGGATAGACATTTATGTTGCTTCTCCCTCCTGGCTATTGTGAATAATGCAGCAATGAACATGGCGTGCCAACAGCTCTTTGAGATACATACCCAGCTGAGTCATGTAGTTCTGTTTTGAAATTTTTAAGGAATTTGCTACTATATTCCATAGTGGCTGTACCACTTTACATTTCCACCAGATTTCTCCTCATTCTCTTCAACTCTCCTCATTCTCTTATTATTTTCTGTGTTTTCTTTCTTTTTTTTTTTTTTATTAAAGTGAGCATCCTTCGTAGGAGAGAGGTGATATCTCATCATGATGGTTTCAGTTTGTTTCTCTAACAATTCGTGATGTTGAGGAAGTTCTCATACATTTGTTGTCTATGTCTTTTCTTTTCTTGCAGCTTCATGCTGCAAGGTTTTATGTAGGATTCTGGTCATTTTGGTGAACTGATTTTTCACTTTGTGATCTTTGAAATCTTTTGACTTTGGTCTTTCTCTTTCATTAATTTCTAGTTTTTATTCATTTATTCTTTGGAATGAAGTTCTGCTTTTTAAAGAACTGTTTGAAGTGAATATGTAGCTTGTTAATTTTCCATATTTTGTCTTTTCTCATATAAGAAATACAGCTATAGGGCTGGGGCTGTAGCTCAATGACAGAGCGCTTACCTAGCACATGTGAGGCACAAGGTTTGACCTTAGCACCACATTAAAAAAAAAACAAATAAAATAAAGGAATTCTGTCCATCTATAACTACAAATTTTTTTTAAAAAAAGAAATTACAGCTATCTATTTCCTTTAAGTAGCTGCATTATTCGATTTTGTCACTTTTTAGAATTTTTATTATTTTTTGATTTTATAGAATAATATTATCAATCAATTCAAGTATTTTCTAAGTGTCATCTTGATTTATTCTTTGACCCAAAGATTATTTAGAAGTATATTTTGAAGAACATCTGAGTGTTTTCATTTAGTTTTGGGCCATTAATTTCTAATTGATTTACATTGTGGTTGAACAATACTGTCTTGTCTGATTTTATTCATTCATTCATTCATTCATTCATTTTCTGTGGGCTGTGCTCTTTGTTAAGAATTGCCTTATGACCTGGTATTTGGTCAATGGTATAAATGTTCCATTGATTCCTGAAGTATATGTTCTGTATTTGATGGGTAAGGTAAATTCTGATCACATTCTTTAGACCACACTTGGAAGTTTGATTTTTCAAGTCAAATCAATAACTAAGAGACAGATGTTAATGATTATGACTATTGGTTTCTTTTTACAGCTCCTCAAATTTTGCTTATGTATGTTTCAGCCTATCTCAGTAAATGCAGTGTTATAAAATTGTTGAATCTTCTTGGCAGTTGCTCTTTTCCTTGGGTGCGTATAACCTTTACTCCTTACAAACTTCTTGTACGCAGCATGCAGCTGGATCATCTAAATGTGTTCAGTTGTAAGATGATTTGTAATATATGTAGAATTATTTTTCTCATCTTGGTTTATCCAAAATCCCTGCTTTTTCTATGTTTTTCCCCCTACTTTCATTTAGATTGACCAAGTTCTACTTCCTTCCTTCCTTTCCTGCTTTGAATATGTTAGATACGTTTCTATCATTTACTGGCTTTACAGGAAGTTGAGTTACTGCAGTCGGTCCATCCATACCTTCCTTCCACCTGTCACTCAGGCAGCTACATGATTCCTCCTTGAAGATTCCTATGTGTTTAGTTGTGAGCAGAAAGGACCCTGGATTTCAAGTTGAAGCCTGGCATTTTTATCTAGTTCCACAACATAAATAACTATATTGAGCAATCATTTTCCCGATTTTGAATTTTCTTATCTGTAAGCAGTCAAGTATGTATATTTCATAGCTATGCTGGGAAGGTTCAATAAATCCAGTATGTAACTATTTATTTACCTTGACAATAACAGTAAGCAATTAGTTCCTCTGTGGGATTTTATTTTGTTTTATTTATTTTCAAAGTCTTAATCTTCAGTCCCTGCTGATTAAGTGAAAATGGCTTTCTATTTTGATTCTTTTGTAGCTAAGAGCACATTGTGGTTTACTATGTGTACTACCTACCATTCTTTGCTTTAGTTATAAGGAATGAGCACTAGTTTCCAGGCTATCTACTTCTAAAATGAAACTCAGACTAACTTAGAACAATTCATTGTTGCTCTCATCTTCCAAACTAGACTGCTAGCTTTTCCCCAGCTTGCTAAATTTTTCTGGAGCTAGATAGATATAATGGTTCAGGAACTGTTCTGCTGCATTGAAGAGTCAAGACACCAAAACAATCAAAGGAAAGATCCATTTTACAGTTGACTTATTTTTTTAGTTCAACTTGGTTACTGAAAGGGAGCGAAAAAAAATTCAAAAAGCAGGCTTATTAAATGAACTGAGAACAATTTAATCCAGTAAGCATCAATTAGCTAATTGCAAACCCCATGCTGATGTGCTGGCAAATCTTAGCTTCTGGGCAAACTTGTGAGACTCAGTAGGATTTTGGAATCAGAGGCCCAAATTCTGTTAAATCCACACTATATTATCCACATACCCAATGTAGAATTTTGAATGAGGGTCTGGGTCCACTCCAGGAAGCCCTGGACAGAAACGCCTTGGCTTGAATCTGTTGGATAATGATGATTTGATTTGATTTTAATTTTTGTTTTTGTTTTTGAGTCAGGGCTCTTGCTAGGTTGCCCAGCTTGACCTCCAACTTCTGAGCTTAAATGATCGTCTTGCCTTGAGAGGACAAGACCGATGCCATTTTGTGACTCTGAGCCTTTGTCCTCAACCTAGCAGCCCCTGCCCAGATTCTGAAAAATTGCGACACACTTAACGGCACACTGCTCTGGCGTCAGTGAGTCGTTTTGCAATCTTGGCCAACCAATCAGGAAATTAAGCATTGGGCCCACCATAGCCAAACCTATCAGCCTAAAGGCCAACTGACCTCATACTGACCACACTCACCTACCCAATCCTGTAGTGACAAGACCAATGTCCCCCTGCGCGCACTTTCTCTTACCCAATCATGTAACGCCAAGGCATGTACTCCCCTGCTTGCGATTGTAACCCATAAAAATCCCTGCTCCCCTAGACTCAGGGCCGCACCTCCCTACCCGCTGCATCGGTGAAGGTGTGCGGTCCCTGCTTGAGCTTGTAATAAAGGACCCTTTTTGTGATTGCATCAGAATCAGACTCCTGGTGGTCTCTGGTGGTCTCATGAGCTTGGGCATTACAGCCTAAGCCACTCTGGTAACTGGAACTATGCACCCAGTGCTTATATTGATTTGATTTTTATAGTTCTCTGTTCATATCAGATACTATTTATTAAGAACTAGTAAAGTAATTGGATTTTTTTTTAAAGACACTTTCTACACCTTACAAAGCACCTTTAACACTGATTTCTTGTTGCAAAATGAGAAAAAGGACAAGACCAGCATCTAGTGGTGAACTCCATGCACTGCAGGATGAGTTCTGGACGGCAGATGCTAGCCACGTGGCGGCCCCTTCCAGAGACAGGCCTTTGTGTTCAAAAACCAGCATTCCTGCATAGTCATCCCAAGACAAAATTATTAGCAGTAGAATTCCAGGTATTTGGTAAATAGAGGCAGTCTTTAGGGGGAAAGATCAGGGCGGATTTTTAGTGCCACTTCATTTACATGATAAAAGCGAATGATTACCGAGCTGGTGTTTTTAAATTCTCCGGGCCAAAGTTACCATCCCAACTTTTAGAAGAATTTTGTGTAAGGGTAGGAGACACAGCGATTTAAAAATACTTTTGTCTTTTACTCACACTACTAGCATGGAGCAGAATCACTAACGCTTTAAATATTTTTAATGTAAAAATTAGCTTCTAATGGGGGGGGTTAATTTATATATTTTAGTTTTAGAACAAGACTACCTTAGCAAATAAAACTATTTTCCCCAAATCCACAGAACTCTTCAGGAGCACTTGTGCAGTGTGCTCTCTATCACTTACACCTCAGGATCATTATCACCCTGGTGCAGAGGGATTAATCCAGGGGCAATACAAGCTCAAGCCAGAGACAGTGAGTCTCAGGCCATCTTGGGCCACAGTCAAGCCAACTTGCTCCTGGTGAGTCCTGCTTGCTTCCCTCCTCCTTCAGCCTGGATTTTCTCACAGTCCTTCTCTTTATTGGCCTCCTGTCACCAAACTTCCAGGCCCCAGGTTTTCTTGGCTGTAAATACAAACCTCAACTCTCTGAGCTGGACCAGCTTGGGATCTCTAGCCAGGATGAGCAGCAGGGGATCAGATGTGACTCCTCCTGGCTTCCCAGCTCATCCTCAGCTGGCCGGCTTGTACTGGTTTCCTGTGAAGACAGCATCACTGCCTCCAGCCATGCAGCCCTGTCCGTTTGCCCCAGGACCCAAGCCCAAGAGGGCTGCGGAGTCATTTCTTCCCTAAGCTGTCATCCCAATGCCGGTTTTGAACCGAACCAGTTCCAGCTCCACCCCTCGCCCCATCTCGAATTGCTCCTCTCGACTCAGGAATGAGAACACAACACTCCACAGTCGAAGGGCAGTGTTCAGCAAGTCTGTGCCTTCAAGACATGTCCTTAGATCAGACCACGCTCAGCAAAGAAATCAGGGCTGTCTTAAACACAAGGCTCTTCTTGTTGGTACCACTGGCTTGGCATCTTCTGCTTCAGTTACTCAAAGGCAGAGGAGCTGTGACAGCCGTCGTATGGCTTGTCATCGTTTCTCCTATAATTTTCTTTATTTGGATTTTGATGTTAAAATTAGCACCAGAATTCAGGACGGCCCAACAGAAGGGCCAGGGAGAGGAGTTATGAATCCAGTTCTGTAACTGAGGATTAAGCACTGGTGAAAACTGACACTCGTGGTCCTCTGGCCCTCGCAGATCCCCGGCCAAAGGCCCCTCTGCCTCAGTGTCTCCCCACTCCTGCCCTCCACCCACGGCCGTCCAAAGACTCTGTGGAGCCCAGATCTGCCACTCCCACAGCCCCTGCTCAGACAGTCCTGAGCGGCTAGTTACCTGCAGCAGACCCCAACCCCGAGCTGCCCCAAGCCCTGTGCTCCTCACCGGGGCTGAGCCCGAGTGTGCTTCTCTCTCTTCCTGCTCGGAGCTGTTCGCTTTTCCCACACCGCCTTTCCCTATCCTTCAGCGCTGAATTCAAACACCCGTTTCCTCCCCTGTGAACTGCTGTGACTCATCTCTCCCAGCCTGCTTTTGTATCTTAAAGTAATTTCCACGTCTGTCTCATTTTCTCTTATACCTATTTACTGGGGATTATATAGTTCCCTTTCATTTCTGAAGTCACCGCCAAGCCTGATACTAACTAGCAGTTGAGCAAAGTCAAATCAATGAGCAAAATATCCTTTTACAAATGTGCGGAGGTCCAGGAACATTAATTTTCAGAGCTTTTTCAGAGCACATGCCCCTTTTAAAGCTTTGTGGTACGAAGCCTGCTCGAGTGCTTCATCCCCTTTATTGGTGAGTGAATGATGTCTCGATCTCCTCTATCCTTGATGAAGTAACTCCACTCTCCACCTCCTCTTCAAGTTAAAACAGCGTTAAGAGCTAAACTGGAGATATATGGGAGAAACTGTCAGTGCCTGGCATGAATTAAGGGCGTTGAGGTGGTGAGAAGCAGCTGGGGTGCACATGGGCAGCACCCCTGCTTTAGTGAGCTCAGCACACTCTCCTGAGCTGGGAAAGGGCCAGACATGATAAGGATTGTCATTTCTTTCTTCACAGCAAAGGGCTGTGATGCAGCTTTGGGAAACAGGACCAACACCTCCTGCAGGCCTGTAGGTTTCTCTTACACCAGCTGCTTTGGGATCTTGATGCATTCTCGAGATTGAGGAATCCAGATTCTACTGAGGGACCTCAATTTCACCCTCATGATAACAGTTACCATGGATTGAGCTCTCACAAGAGCTAGTACTGGGCTGTCCTGTGAAATAGGTACTTGGTGACCCACAGTCAAGGACCAGGAAATAGGTGTTTTGGACATTCAATAACTTGGTTCAGGGCATAGCTGGAGACTTCGAAGTTAGGTCTGGCTGCTTTCAAAGTCTGTGCTCTTAATCCGTGTCCTCCTTAGTCTTCCCAAAAGAAGCACTGGACAGAGTCAAGGCACCTGCAGTTAAGCCCAACTGTCACTAGTGTGCTCTGGAAAGTTCATGTCACTCCTTAGCTAAAAAATGTTTTCTGGGCTGTCTATCTCATGCAGAGGTCAGTTAAGATCCTGGAATGTAAAAATGCCTGCTGCATATTAGATACTGTACCAGGCATTTGAAATGAAGAATTTACATTCACAGTCCCCATCCTTGAAGAGTCTACAGCCTGGAGAAGGAAGAATATGAACAGACACCAACCATTTGTGCAGCAGGTGCTGTGCTTGAATTAGCCCAGGATGCAAAGACGGCACACCAGGGCGGCTGCTGCAGCTGAGGACGGGAAGGAAGCGGCAAGAAGGCAGCATTCACACTGCTTGCTGCCGATTATGATTCTCATGAGCCATTTCATCTCAGTGGCCGCCCCATGGGTAGCTTTTCTCCTCACATCCCTGCTGAACAGATGGGAAATCCGATGCAGAC